>VYXB01010179.1:88178-100531 GCA_013397135.1 Pachyramphus minor | reverse complement strand
GTCCAGTTGATACCACCTGGGGAATCTTTCTGCTGTCCCTTCTGCAACCGGACTTGTCTGTCGAGCATTGGCCTTTTCAGCCATCAGCGAGCCTGCAGCAAGGGTGGGGACAGCCCTTCCCAAACCTTCATTCGGGAAGCCAAGCCATGATGACTGACAGATTGAGAGGTCTCCTTAATATAAAGACTGCATTTGGGGGATAGAAATTGCCATTTTATAAAGCAACGATGGTTTCTTCAATTTTAGTTTAATTTTCTTCTTCCCCCCCCCCCAAACAGAAAAGCATAACTGTGTACCACTGCCTGTTCTGTTTCTTATTTTTGTCTCACAAAACAAAAAGAACAGTGGAATTTTATAATTGGTTTGCCAGTATGCTGTCACTACTCTGCATTAATGCAAGCAGACAACATTCACCTCAGGTGGGGGTGAATACCTCATCCTTTTCTGATGAGGTATTTCAGCAACCAGCAAGACTGAAATATTCCTTTCAACAGACTTATCTGCAGCTTTATTTACAGATTATTCTCACTTTGCAGATGGATGGCAGCTTTTCAGAGCTGATCAGTTTGGTGAGAGTCTTTAACAAGGTCATAGTTGTACTAATAGTGCAATTGAAACTGTTTAAATCCTTTTTCTGCCCTGAAAATGCTGATGTTTATGGGAAGACAAGCAAAGGAAGCATTATTGATGTCTAAAATATATCAGATTCACATCACAGTTAGCTGATTCTGCTTAGATGACAGTATTGAAAGAATTTAAGTGACTCCAAAAGAGATAATTGGATGACCCTACTTAATGATAACCTGGATCCCAGAAATGTATCAAAACTCCATAATTTGTTTTACCTTTAGTTATCTAGAGTTGTTGGAAATGTCACAAGTTAGCAAGGAACTTAAGAAAATGAAATACTAATTCATATGGTCCAGAGACTGTCATCATACCCAAACAGAACCAGACTGAAAGTTCCTTTCCAATATTTTCAAGTTCCTTTCCAATATTTTCTCAAAAATTTTTCTCCTATAACTAATAACATTAACTTGCTTTTTTTGACTGTTTATGTTTTTTCCCCACTCAAAGCATGATTTTACCCTGCAATTAATAACAGTAACTGAATGCTGGAAGGAGTGAACACTTTAAATTGCAGCTATGGAAGCGGGTATTAGTGTCGTGTTTAGGTAGGGTTGTTTGCTCTCCCATATTAGAAGTTAGCACATTTTATGATGAAATCTTTCAAACTAAGGTGAACGTTATTCAAAAAGTATACTCAGATTTTGCTGGAAAATTTAAGAACTGTGCCTCCTGCATTATCTGCAAAGTATTTAAATTCAAACTCTCTCTAAAGAAGTCTAAAAGCCCTCAAGACATTCTCTACATATGGGAAAGCAGAAGAGCTTTTTAGATATCTTAGTGTCTGCCTATTTAGGTGTATTTTCATGTAAATATTTAGCCATTTATTTGAACAATGAGTTGGGCCTCCATTTCAAGCTAATCCATACAAATATTTGCAGTGTTCTTTGAGATATTTTCTATTTTTTTTGATCTTTATTTGAGATGGGATGAGCATTACTCCCCACCATTACAGTTGTATCTGTATTAATAAAAAAACCTTGCATGGCACAACCTTTATCTGTACAGTCTTTATCTTTCAGAACAGACTGGTCATCTCCAAAGAACCTGCTGAAGTACTCCTTGGTCCACAATAGTCTCGGAGCCATGCAAAGGCACAGTATGAAAACAGTGCAATTTGCCACAGCCTGAAGCCCTGATGTGCACTTCCCTAACAAGCTAATGACACACATCATCTTGTGTCTGTGCTCTGGCCTGCACCCTGACTTTTTTCAGTTTACTGCTGTACATGACACCAAGAAGTTGCAACATGAAAACAACACTGTACTTTGTTTATAGATTGCAACACATTAGATGTTATAAGAATACGTAGAACTGTTTTGTGCAAAATGAGACAAAGTTAATTTATATTACACTAAGGCATTCAAAATTAGTATAGATGATCACATCATGTAGTACTCTGAGACCACACAGAGACCTGGAATACACCCAAAGTTTAGAAGTAACGCAGAAAATTTAACTTAGACTGTTATCAGGATGGAGATGAAAGGTAAAGCTTGTAAGCATTAAGGTATGTGAAAAGAGCTTACAATACCTAAGTGCACATTCTGTTCTATTTCTTGACTCATCTTTCTCAACCTACTTTTATCTGCTTTTTTGTCTCATCCACCAGTTATTAAGCTGTTTGAGAGAATGAGTGATATTTTACCTGCACAGCAGCGATACCAGTTGGGTCCATCCTGGCTTTGACCTTTATAAACGAAAATAAGATTTAAACCAACATTCAGGTGAATGAATAACACTCAACAGTGTCACTGAATATGGATGGCAAAAAGCAGCACCCTTTTCCCAGTTAGGAAGAAAAACTAAATTAAACCTCTGCTTTATGGTGCATGCAAATCTCTGGATAAATACAGATTGCTAAATTGGATGTCATATGTGTGTCAATAGTGCAACATATCACAGATACAGGTAATCTCCTTAAGGAACAGACATGGTGTTTAATGTGTCTGATGGATGCCCTTTTATACTACAACAATATTGAGGACTCCACGACAAAGTCCTGACAGCCTAAACAAATTTCAGGCATGCAAGATAATGATGAAAAATCTTAAAGCATTCATACACTTTATAGTGGAGTGTCAAAGGTCTTTTGTAAGTCAGTGTATCTCTAAAGAAGGGAAGTTTTAACCAGGAACTGAATCAAATAGTCTGTCAATTACATTATTTGATTTTTGTGGCTCAGCTTGTCCTTAAGGTTGTTTTTCTAGAACTATGTCAATATCCTTAAAGTTTCTTCAGTACAATATGCCAGTAGCTGCTGTTTTGGCACAATTCCTGATACACTGATGCTTATCAATCTAATCATGTAAGGCTCATCTTCCAAAGGGAAACAACTGAAAGATCATAGCATCATATTTCACAGTGGAGTGGCTGTCATCGCAATATATCATGCATGTATGCAAAGGTCATACTGTAAATCTGTTTCATTAGGACCAACCACGGAAGAAGGAGAAGGCAGCACATGAGGGAATTGATGTTACAGAGATGATAAAAAAGTCACTGCCCACGTGTAGCAACCCACAGTCATTGCTGCCTTTTGCTGTATATTTGTACTGTGGAAAAGAATTTTCTTTTGCACTTTTTCATCTCCACAGAAGCTTTTATTCTGTGAGATAGAAATTGTACAGATCACAGGTATTTGTCAGTGAAGACAAAAATTTCCTAAAACCCAGAAGTAATACAGTAAGGTCAGTTTTGGGCTTTTAAAATCTATATTCATTGTAATCTGTTTTGTTTTCACTACATCTTACCCCTTTTTCTTACATCTATATTAGCTCTGACCTGAAGCAGATAGGTTAGGTATGGTTTTCTGTGTAGGGGAACTTGCTAAAAATGAGAGAAGTAGTATTTAGGCATTAATTTTTCTTACTTCTTTTTCTATGGATGAATGTAGGCTGCAAGGTAAAGCACAGGTTTCCACATTTCCTTTTTCTTTGTTTTTTCAGGGTGTATATCCACTAACCATGCTTAAAAGTGATCTTAGTATTCTTCATCCTTATGGACCCCTCTGATTGCTTGAGTCAAATATGAAATTTCCAAATATATTTACAAACATATGAAAACTGACCTCTTTCTGCATTGAAGTGAGCTGTATGATTCTATACTGAAGTGAGCTATATGAGCTCTGAATTACTGAAAGTTTGAGGTAATTTTACAGAGTCCAGACCAGACAATATTAGAGATCACCATCTTGCTATTTCTCCCATTGTGTTTTAATCAGCCCATGTGACCACTAGTACATGGGTAGACTGTGATTCACACAGTGTTTTTTAGTAAGGCATTTGAATCATAGCTACTGATTTATTCGCATATCCATAATCTTTTATTCCCATTGGTCAAACTTAAAAAAGGTTGAGAGACCTTTGACTTACGCATTTCAGTAATGGCTGTTAAAATCAATTCTAGCATTAAAGTCTCTAAGAATGAACAATGCATTGAGTGGAAAATTGATTAAATGGTCAAAGAACAGTCCTTTGTGGCCTCGTTTGCTTTTTCAATTAGTACAGATGTCACAGCTGGTCTGGGTGGCTCTCAAACTTTCACAAAAAATGTCCTTGAAGCTTTGTCTTTTTGTGAACCTTTTTCTTCTGAGAAAGATGGTTTTCCATGAAAGCTAGCACTTCTGTATTTTTTCATATTCCGTTTTTGTAAGAAACCAAACAGTCGTGAAAATGAATTGTGCATTTGACTGATAAGACACTATTAGGAAAAAAATAAAAATCCTTCTGGGTGAACTAGTGTCTTTCAAGGAACTCAATTCCTGTATTCTGATGGATTCCACTTGAATTTGTTTTCCTCCTTTAGGAATTATGGGGGTCAGTTCATGCGTATGTTTGGCAAAAGAGAAATGACAGGGAGATGACTCATAACTGCAGCTGCCTCAGACTGCTTTTGACCAGAATCTGTGGGTCTACAGGTGAAGAACTGATGGGAACATGTATGAATTCATTTAGGGGAGCTCCAGTAAGTCATGTGACAAAGGCACTTAACCAGGATTTAGATGATCTGAGTGCAATTCCAATCCAGTTCTGCTACAGACTTACTATTTGATGTTAAGAAAGTCATCCTGGGAAGGATTTTTCATTAATTTTTACCATTTGCCTAATTCTTCTCTCACTGACTTCTACATAAAAAGAGTTTCCAGCATGTGCCATGACATGGCACATCATGGCTGTATTTGTAGTCTATTGCTGTGTTGTGTCTTACAAACTAAGGGGTGGATAAATCCCTAATTTCATTGCATTAAATAAAAATGTTAGGTACTAAATTAATTTCAGTGTTCAAATACGTAGGAGAAATGGATAGGAGACTATAATCTTAACTGCGCTGGTTGTCTCCTTTACCTGCTCTGATTGCCATGTAACATTCATAAAGGCAAACAATGAGATTGTTTCTTTATTTTAGCTAAGCAAACAATTTTGTTATAATAGGCAATAGGTTTCTTTTTTAGTGCCTTAATGTTTTATTAATTTAATTTTTCACAGTAAAATTCTTTTTTGATTTGGCCTTATATCTTAAATTTCCCTTGATGTTTGTAATTATATTTGCTTGTTTTTATACTGCAATGTGTAATTCTTGACCAGCTGACAATGAACAAGAGTTTTTATCTAATGTCTTATTAAAAATAAAGACTGACATGGAGATCCCTTAATTTATTTTTTGCAAATTCAGAAATCAATTGCCTGATTAAGCTTAATGCATTTAAAACTATACATTTCATGAGATGTGTGAAACACATGAGCCAAAGTCAGGTCCCTTGTTGAGTGGCTTTAACTACCACCTAAGCTGTTGCAAGTTGTATCAACGTATGTATAGACTGCATTCCTCCCATGATATTTGGAATAATAGAGAACTATATAATGGATTAAATGTCTGACTTTTCTGAGTTAGTGGTCTGCTTACAAATTAAACCACTGACAAATATTTCATGATATCTCCCAAAACAATCACATAATTCTGCTGTATAAATTAAATGAAACAAATACTTTGCAACTTTAGTAGCCATCATTTGGTGTCCTAAATGATGAGGCTTATTTAGCATTATTTTGTATTGCATAAGATAAAAATTGTGTTAGTCCAAATGCTTGTACTGGCCTCTTAAACAGCAACAATTTCTTTGGTCTGCCTACTTTAACTCTTCTTGTTCTTTCTGCCACCTAATATCAGGCCTTTTTTTTTTTTTCTACTGCGGTAGTAACAGGATGCAAAGTTGTGGATAAAGCTTCATATCTGTCCCTGCAAGTAAAGCAAACTGGGTTTTGAAGGGATGCAATTTGTATGAAGGGCTGGGACTGTGTTTGATCAGAGGTTTTTCTCTAGATGATTGTTACTTCTTCACATTTTAGGAAGAAAATGTAGGATAGAACTTCTCCTTTTCTGTGTCACAAACTTTTTATTGTATTTGGAATAAAATGTGTCTGGGATTTCACATAGTCTGTCTTTTTCAGAGCTGGTGTTCCCTAAGAGATGAATCAGTTCTGGGACATGAGACACACAAGCTATGGTTAGATTGTATTAGTATTTGGGAAAGAGGAATTATAGCTAGAAAATAGTGCTTTTACAAGAAAGTAACTATTTTATTCCTTAGCATTGAGAACTCTTCTGTTATTCCTTTTTTTTTAATAGAAAGCTACAGCTAAGTAATAAATAGGGCAATTTCTTCCTGAAGCTGAAAGCAGGACTACGTTTTTTGAAGGCTCCATAGTCATCTTTTCCAGTCAGGTCTCAGATACGTTAAACAGCACAGTTCTCTGGGGATATGAAAATCTGGAGGATAATATTTGGGATGCTGTAACGCCATCCCATTCAGCAGGTTTAGGGGAAGGCAGTTTGATTCACTCTGGGCAACGTGTTGGAGGTTCAATAACAAACTTTTACTTGCAAAGTTTAGAACATTAAGGTAGAATAAGGTACTTGGCAAATTTTAAAATAACATCCAGACAAATTACGGTACTTCACAAACTTTAACTTAGCAAACTTTTAACTTATCCAGATTCAACAAGGCACTTAATGTACTGACTGGAATTTTTCAGTCTGGCTTGCAATATATTTTGAGAAGAATAAGTTAGGAGAAGGAAGAGAGGGAAAGAGAGAGAAAAAGGAGAGAGAGATGTATATAGTCACCATCCTAGAGTCCAGCATCATCTGAGCTGCTTTTAAATCCAGGGTAGCAGAGCGTGCCCCCTGACATGTGTTGCCACCTTTCTCTCTGCTCCGATTCATTGGGGCTCTCCCCCAGGTGCACATCTGAGCTTTAATGTCCCCTGCAGGGTCTACATGGTCAGTCAGTGTCATTTTGGGGCAGGCCCATTTCAGTGTGGACTAGAGGCTGACTAAGGCTCCAGGAAGAACTGAGGGAGCAGTGGGCATCCTGCCTACACAGAGCTCACCCTCTTTCCCCACCACTTCCCACCTGGTTATTTTGAGCCAGTCAACCTCCAGTGTTCTACAGAGGCTTAATCCTTATGGATGGGAGTGAGTGAGTAGAAAAAGCATGAAAACCTGAACCAGAATGTTTAGTTCTGGTAAAAGTGTTTGTGTTTGATTTGTATTTTGCACAGAAAAGCTTTTGCATGAGATTACTCATGATGGCTATTAACAATTCAAAGCTATCCATAATTTGAGAAAAGAATAATACAAGGTTTCTGGTGGAAGGATTAACATGTGGTCGTTGAGTGCTGTAGGTATGATTTCAGTTTTCTCCAACTACACAGGAAAACTTTTGATTTTACTGAGAATGATGTACCAAAGTCATGTCTTACAAACATTTTACAGTGAAAACCAGGTGTACACCTTTCTCAGTTGCTACCTTAGCTGTTCCAGAATGTAATGATTCACTATGTCCATCCAAAGATAGAGTTGTAGAGTTGACATACAGAGAAATGTTTTCCTTTCTGTTATTCACTGGGACTTTTGTTGTCAGTGATTTTTAGAGCTGGTAAAATACAGATAGATTTTTAGACTATCATAACAAGTAGGAGGTTATGCAAGTGGCTACTTATTCAATAGTCCAGAGTCATCAGCAAACTCTGCCACCTTGCAATCCACTTACTTCAAATTATTAAAAAAAATATATTAAAAAACTTGATCATAGTACTGACCCCTGAGACACTCCATTATTAATGTATCTCTTCTTCGAGGTTATAACTATTTATTTCCTATCATTTAATCACTTTTTAATCCATGACAAGCCTTTGCCCCTTACTTCATTGTTATTTATTATCTTTAATATTCTTTTATGAGGGACCTTTTCTAAAGCTTTTTGAAATTCAAGTAAATTATGTCCATTGGGTCATGTTCATCTAGTGCCTTATTAATATTTTCAGAACCTTCTAACACATTAGAGAGGCAGACTTAATGTACTGAGAAAGCTTGTTGGTTTTTCCCTTGCCATATTATGATTCCCAAGTGTTGCACTACTTTTTGTCTATTTGATTTTCAGTCATTGTAACAAACTGTAGCTCTCAAGACATTTCCTATATCCTTAAAAAAAGTAAAATACAACAACAACAACAAAATCATACTAATGATTTTCCAGTTCTCAGGAAGTCCAGTGACTGAAAATGCTGCAGTATGGCTTGTTATTAAGCTACTCAGGTAGTCAAATAATTCGAAGGCTGGCTCCAAAACTTTCTGTGAGGAAGATTCAGTTTCAAAACAACTGTACTATTTAAAGATGAACTTTATAATCTTATTTTTAAGTTGTGCTGAAATGTATATAGAAATTCCTAGATAGCCAATGCTTGCACGGTTTATCCTCATTTCTTTAATAACACATACCAGCAAATTAATGAAAATCTTGCTTTTGAAGCGTTAGGTCAGAGGACTCAGGAAATCTTCTCCACCTGTCACAGTTTTAGTACTTTATCCTTCAAAAAGTTGCCATTGTGTGCTGAGACTCTTTTTCCTATGTGAGGGGTAGAGCAAAATGGTTCCAGGTCGGTCACCTTCGCCTTTTCCCTGGCTAGGCCCTTGTGCAGGAAAACACTCATGAAAGAGAGAAAAGAACAAGAGAGCTTATAATGGTTTTTTCACCTCAAGAAAAGCTGTTTGACTCTAGGTCCAGAACAGCCACTTGGACTGAGCAGCAATATCAAAATAGTAGGTCAAATGAGAAACTCGTGCGTAGGTTGTAATGATTTAAAAAACATGTTCTGTCTCTCCAGAGAGGAAACATGGAAAATGTAGTCTTTCCTCTCTTCTTATTCCTGAATATAGAGATCAGGGAGAGAGTTTGGCAAGAATAGCACAGAACTAAAGACCGTGCACGGCCAGCAGAAATAAAAAAAATGTCCTCTCTTTGGAAGATAAAAAGGACCTCGGTGTTCCTTGAGGCAGCTGCAGGTTTTCTCAGTCTGCCACAGAATCATGGATATGTAGACAAGACACTGCAGGCAAGTGGTATCTGGTGAAAAGCATAAGGAGAGCTAGATCTCAAATCATACCCAGAGTGTGGGGCCAGAGCAGGATGCAGGAGCTACTGGGGCAAGAAGTCCAAGTTTGTCCAGCAGTTGTTACAACTTCTCTAGACACTGGAGCTGAGTGTTACAGATGAAGCCAGAATATACAGGTTGCTTTATACAGAATATATGACTCATATGTGGGATTTGGGGCTTCTTCTCAGCAATACTCAGTTGATAGTATTATTGCAAGAGACTATGGGACTGCAGTTCGGACTTGGACGTCCAAATTTGACATTTTTGGTAGCAGGGGGGCTACAGGGATGATTTCTGTGAGAAGCTGCCGGAAGCTTCCCCCATGTCCAGCAAAGCCAGCGCCAGCTGGCTCCAGGATGGACCTGTTGCTGGCCGAGCCTGGAGTTCCTGTTCCTGGAAGTCTATTTACCAGTGTAGTAGGTTGACCATGGCTGGATGCCAGGTACCCACCACAGCTGTGCTATCACTGTCCTGCACAAGTGGTCAAGGAAGAGAAAATATAACTAAGGGTTCATGGGTGGAGATAAGAATAGGGAGAGATCAATCACCAAATACCATCATGGGCAAAACAAACCCAAATTGGGGTTATTAATCAAATTTCTTACTAACAGAATCAGAGCAAGATAATGAGGAGTGAAATAAATCTTAAAAACACCTTCCCCAAATCCCTCCCTCCTTCCCAAGTTCTACCTCCTCTCCCCTAGCAGTATAGGGAGATGGGGAATGGGGATTATGGTCAGTTCATCACAGGTTGTTTCTGTTGCTGTTCAGAGACAGGAGACCTCTCCCTGCTCCCTGTGGGGTCCCTCCCATGGGAGACAGTCCTTCACGAACTTCTCATAGAACATGAATCTATCCCACGGGCAACAGTTCTTCATAGAATGCTTCAGCATGGGTCACTTTTCCACAGGGTGCACTCCTTCATGCACAACCAGCGCGGGTCTCCCACAGGGTCACATGTCCTGTTAGAAAAACCTGATTCATGATCCTTTTTCCATGGGTCTTCAGATTCCTGCCAGAATCCTGCTCCACGGACCTCTCACAGGGTAACAGCACACACATGCTTCGGTATGGGCTTCCCCATGGACTGCAGGTGGGTCTCTGCAATCCTGTTGACTTCTAAGGGCTGCAGGGCACAGCTGCCTCACCATGGTCTGCACCACGGGCTGCAGGAGCCTCAGCTCCAGAGCCTGAAGCACCTCCTCCCCCTCCTTCTGCGCTGACCTTGGTGTTTACACAGTTGTTCATATGTTACCACTAGAGACTTCTCTGGCTGCAATTTCGTCTGTGCAGTAACTACTTTTTCCTCCTTAAATAGATTATTACAGAGGTGTAATACCAGTTCCAAACCAGTTCCTGACTGGTTTGGCCTCGGCCAACAACAGGTCCATCCTGGCTTTGCTGGACATGGGGGAAGCTTCTGGCAGCTTCCCACAGAAATCATCCCTGTAGCCCCCCTGCTACCAAAATCTGCCCACACAAACCCAATACATTGAGATTCAAATCTGATATGGCTTTCAGGCACTGGGAGACAAATAGACCTTAAGGACTTATACTATACCCATCACATCCAACAAGTAAGGAGTTAAGGAACAACCTGTCATTACAGCAAAAGTGGTTGTGCTAAGTGAATCCTGGAGTACTGCCCTGGTAATCAAGATCTAGACACTCAAACGGTGGTGAAGTGGTATATAAAATGGCAAATTTTAACACAGACAGGAATGATTTTTCCTCAAAAAATTACAGGAAGGACAGCAACTTAAAAAAAAATATATCTATTTGACAGATAGGAATCTAGGAGTCGCCTTGGGGTTTTTTAAGTTTAAAAAGGCAACTGGTCATTGTTGTTATTTCTTGGAAATGGTAGAGCTGCACACAATATTGAGGTCATATTATTTATTTAATTTTTCAGTGGACTTAAGATAGTCTGCCTCCAGGGGCTATATTCCTTTGTCTAAACAATGTGGATGGACTTCTTTATAGCTTGCACAGTATTTGAATAACCATTCACAAGTCCGCCCCCCTGATGGGATGGACTGTGCTTCAGGAAAGCAGAGTTGGTTCATATGGCCCATTATTTCAGTGATTGTCTTTTACTAGAGAGTGCTTGAGATCAAAGTAAATTATTGCATTTTGGCTACTAGCTGAGTGTTATTCCTAAACTACATGCTTTTCCTAAAAAACTGTGGAACCAACAGAAAAAAATAGACCCGTCTGCTCAAATCATCTTGCTAGCAGTGTGGTCTTTTGTCATCTAAACAATATCAAATCTCTGGAATCTGAGAAGATTAAAATGGTGATGAACAGGAATTCAACAATATTTAGGATCCTTTAGAGGTGAAAATTAGGATAGTAGATTAGGTTTGTTGCCATTGCAACAAGTCAGTTTCTGAAAACAAGTTTTTAAAATTAAACAATTTTTTTAAATGAAAAACTATGCAGAATTGTTTGCCAGAAGCAATTAAAAAAGTAAAAGTTTCCATTGCAAACTGAAATACTTTTAATTTCACCTTCTCTTGGCTGATTTTCAGCATGTTCTGCTTTTTCATTGCAGAAGTTTCTTATCAGCTTTTCCAGTTTTAATACCTAATAAATCTCTAACTTAATTATAGTTAATATAGTGTTGCCAAATACTGAGAAGTCATGAATAAGACTTCCAGAATTTATAGGTTTGGGTCGGTTTGGAGTCTTTTTAGTACCTGTTTGGGGTTCTCGTTTTTTGACGTCTATCTTTCACAGTTTTATGAAACGTTCTAATTTTTTTTTTGCTTAGATATCAGAAGTGGAAACATGATTTTTTAATGGAAGTTAATAGCCTCCTAATTAGTATAAATCTAGGAGCTAGATCTTTAAGAGAAACATCAAATATCATGAGGCTCATAATAAAATTGCAAGAGCTGGCAATATTGTTATCCAAAAATGAGTTAAGAGCCCTTATTTTGCCAGAACAATAGTCATTTGTCTCAAATTTATCAGTAGCCTTTTAACTTTTACAGTTATGTCAGAGGTGTGGAAACATTTATTTTTATTTCTTACCTACAATTTACTTGTCTCTCCCTTAATGATGTTGTCTGGGTCTTCAGGCAAAGTATTACACAACAGCTTGTCATTAAGTCACAGTTTTGAAAGAGATCTCTTTATTCCATCCTTTGTATCCATTGATAATTAAATAAGAATGACAAAGTCCTTCCTTTCCAAAAAGATACCCACTTATTCTCTTATTCTCTTCCTTTACTTTGGTTTTAATTTTTGTTCCTTCTCTTTCATTTTCTTTTCCTCTTTTTTTTT
>VYXB01010179.1:0-88158 GCA_013397135.1 Pachyramphus minor | reverse complement strand
TTTTTTTTTTTTTTCCTGGTTACTCATTCACTTTTCACAGTGATTAGTGTCCTCCTGCCTTGAGAATAGAAAGAAAAAGAACAATAAAATATAACTAAATGTTAGCTGAAATGTCAAGAAATTTGTTGACAACATCGTTTATGTGTCCAGGACAAACTGGTACCCTGCTATTTTGGTTTATACAGAATATATGAAAATGTCACAAAAAACCCCCTGACACAGGTTGCCCAGGTAACTGTGGATGCCTCATCTCTGGAATTGTTCAAGGCCATGTTGGATGGGGCCCTGAACAACCTTGTCTAGTGAAAAGTGTCTCTGCCCATGGCAGAGGCATTGGAATGAGAGGATCTGCAAGGTGCCTGCAAATGCAAACTGTTCTAAGATTCTGTGGTTAGCAAAGAATGTATTTTTCCTCCATACCTGTACCTGCCAAAATGTAAGGACAACCTTATACCCAGAGTATCAGAAATACCCCTTGGTAATTTGTTATGAATACTACTGTTGTATACCTTGACAGAACACTAAAATTATTAGGTAAGCATCCACGTGTACTTGAAAAGATTAGAGATTATCAGTTTTGTAAGAGATTAAATACATCCTGTCTATGCAGAGTTGACAAGATTTGTTGTAGGCAGGAAGGCAAAACAGAACTTGGCTGTGTCAGAAATGAGCCAGCTGAACCTGTTCTGGTCTTGTTCAGATTAACAGAGAGGAATGGAGGAGAATGAAGAAAGGACAGTGACAGGGTGGAAAGCCACGAAGAAGAAATTGCATTAAAAGCTGAGTCCTAAAGAACAACTGCTGCCACTTGGAGGATGGCAGAAGTGGAAGGCTGAGGGGGTGCCTGTGGGAGGACCCAATCCAACCAGCAGCTGTTAGCAAACATCCTGCTTGCCCCCACACCCTGTACCCACACTGCCTTTAAAATTATACTCTATATCATATTACATGTCCCATCATTTACAACATGTACTTTGTTTTTACTATTATTGCTATACCCTTCCTATAGGAAAAATCTTTACATTCTGGCAGTTCACTAGAACACTGGGGAGTAGCAGACGACATTCATGATCAGAAGACTTAGATCTGCAGATATCCTTAGAACATGTAATATTTTTCAGTCTTTTAAAGAACCCATCTTATTTTGTATTTCACTGTTAATCTTGCTCTCAGAAGTATCATTTACTACCAGAAGATGATATAAGAAGTCCAAAAAAAAGTCAATGCAAAAATATCTTGCATGATACATATGGTTTGAAACTCACTTCCTATTGGCACAGTTCTGTGTACATCCCTCAGAAGCAGTGTCAAAGTTCAGTAGACCACAGAGGTTCATAATACCGGTTGTTATCCATTTAAGGAGGAAAAACTGCTTAGGTGCTGGATATTAGAAGCCTAGATTATTACTGCTTGGTTTTAATTCTATACATTTTTATAACACATCAGATCAATTACGTTCTCAGTTTTATTGCACACTAAAAGACTGTCATCCATTATAACCACCAACTCTTAGTTCAAACACAAGAGTGGCAATCAGCTTTGGACATCATCTATCATTTCTGGCAAATCCTAGCAAGTCTGTGCTATACGTTTTCAGCTCATATTGAAGAGCACATTGAAAATGGTTTCATTATAGGCTGCTATGAAATAATAAAAGAAAAAAAATGAGCACAAAACTGCTCCCCATTTTCTGTAGGGAAGTATCACCTCAGAAATTTTAAAATATTTTATCTCTGATACATTAAAATAATTATATGTTTCAGTGTTTTTATTTCCCACCTGTACTGTTGTGCTGGGTCAAACATATGCTAGATCATGCAGTATGTTCTGGGACTCATCTGTTCTACAAGATTATGCTTTCCATTTTCATGGTTAGTTAAAGTAGCAAGCAATGTATAGGAAAAGTAACAACAGAGAGCAGAACAAAGCTCAGTGGTTCTTCTCACATCTTCCTAGTCATGGGTTTATTTTTACTTGTTTTGACTGAAATTATTATAGGCAGGTATATATTAAAAAAGTTTTTTAAAAAATATATGTTATACTTTACGTAATAATACACATAAGAAATATTATATAATTTTTATACATTTCTGCATTTATTATATGTTAGATAGTTGAAAAATATTTTTGTAACTAGAAAAATAACAGCCTTTCTCCATAACTTGCCCATTGCCTTTTCTGTTCCTCCAATTTTTTTGCATTTAATTTTATGGTATCATATGATGTTTTTTCAGCCAAAGCATTGTACAAGTGTGTGGAGGATCACACAATAAATGTCTCTCAACAGCAATTAAGAAAGTAAGAAAAATAAATTCACAATGGAGAGATTCCAGTAAAAATGAGAGAAGAAAAGAGGATAGGGAATGTTAAAATGAGCAAAGCAGAGCTTTTGAGGTGACATCTACAACATAAAAATTTGATCCTTTCTTGTTTTACCAGACTACCTAGAAAAAGAGTTCTAACTCTCTTAAGCATCACCTTCCTTCACAGGTTTTCGGAGTTAATAATTCAGATGAAAGAAAGTTCTGTGGCTAGCTTGGCAGGTCAGTGGAGCTCAGGTCAACTAGCTGACCTCTGACAGCCCAGTGCTCCTGCCTCTCCAAGAAAGTAAAATCCATCTTAGATTCTCACACTGCCACAGGGGATTTTCTTCCTTGTCACACCAGCATTAGAAAAGGACAAAAATCAAAAGCCTCCTCAAAAGGAGATGGGCTCTGGAAGCAGGACTCTCAAATTCTGGTGTGACAAGATGAAAACCTATCACTCCTATATATCATTTAAAAACAGTGGTGGATCACACACAGAGGGCCAAGGAACTGCTACCAGAGGGAACAAAAGCTAATGGCAGCCCTCCTACAAGTGAAAATAATTAATGAAAAATTTATTGCCTATATTATAGAAGTTGCTGCTGGATAGTCCCCAGATAAATTAAATTAATAAAGTTGAAGACTAATTAAGCCATATCTTTCTGTTTTCTTGCATGGCTGGGGCTGATGCAAACTCAGCAGAACAGAGGAAGGGAAGGATAGAGTTTTGAAGGGCTGAAGTTTGAAAAGCAGAAGACTGAGTATATTAAAAAGAAACTCTAAGTAAAAGGCCCATAGACAACATGAGCACAGGCTTTTGGCTATGTTACTATGCTTCATTTTAGGAATATCACAGTTTATAGAAGTTCCAAAAATGAACAGAAAAAACCCCAATGCTTTTTGCAAAGAAAAAGGAATTGGTTCTGTGAGATGAACAATAGAATAGATCTACAACAATCTTTTTCAGTGCAGTGACATATTATCTGTTACAAATAAAACTACATATTATATGTACATTCTATGTAATTATTCTCTGAACTGAAAAATTTGCAGATTGAACTTTCTCAAACTTTCTGACACAAATTGCTTTACTACATAGTGGTTTAAAGTTAGAAGCAAAACTTGTGAGAAAAATGAACATTTTTTACTTGTCTTGACAATACATGAACAAATTCCTTACTTTTTTGAACTTCAGTTTTATTAAGTAACTTTCTATAAGACAAGTTTCAGCAGATCAGCACAAAATTTTCTTAATTTCATTACAGGCTGTAAATTAAAATTAATGAGGCTGACATCCACAATTAACAATGAAAAATGCAGATTGTTATAATTACTTAAGCAATAACATTGCTTTACATAGAAGACTTAAGGTGCTCCACAAATTATTTACAAGTGTTACATAAAACACAAAAAATGACAATTTCAATTTATTTTGTCAGTATAAAAAACAAAAAATCCTTACTAAAACCTTTCTCAATTGGGAATCTCTCGCCATGCATAATTAAGCAAATTTGATTGCAATTAAGCCTGGCTTCTACAGTGGAGTTTTAATTAATGCAAATCTGGCATCTACATCTATAAGATTAATTTTCATGAATTAAAAGAAAACAACAAAGCACATTTGAAAGTGCAGTTGTATTGTTGAAAAGATGGAATGTAAAATCTGATTATTTTTCAGTCTTCCATGTGGATAGCCTTTGACTTACACTTTAAGGAGGGATATTTTATTTGGATCTGTTTTGTTTCTCAAGGCATTATTAAACAGGATCACTGCAATTACAAGAAGCTTCTTCTAAGGAACATCTTAAAATGTAATTATATACTTTTAGAAGTAGAAATGAATTATAATATAGACTGAGGAGTGAGGGCACCATTACACTACACAATTGTTTTTCTAAAGTCATCATCCTTGTCTCACATTTGGGGCCTAGAATATCCTGTGGTGTCTGTGGGAGTACTTGAGATATTTTCAGACATATTTCAAAAAGACCTCTACTTAAAATCCCCAAACTGGAATTACTTTTACAGAAGAGAGAAAAAATTTATTTATTTAGCAATGTGCTTCTAATTTATTTTTAAAGTGTTTTCTCTGTTTTGAATTGGTTTGTGTTTGGCATCTTTAACAGAATAATTCTTTACAGGGAAATCTGTTCCTTTCAAAGTGTCCTATGAGAGTCACCTATTCTGTCAGTCCACATAAAAGTATTCAAATTTAGAATCGACGTGGCTGGTCTTCCTCTTAAATACTGTACTATATAATTTTATTTTATCATTTCTCCAATAAAACGGTCAAATGGAAATGGACCATTAGCAAGAGCAACAGATGTTACATTAACAACTATTCTTCTCACTGACATGAAAGAAGGTAAATAACTTTTTTTAATCCAATCTCTCCGTACAGATGTCAGAAGTCATGTAATTCCAAAGAAACATTTATCTGGTTGCAGAAATTCTCTATCTGACGTGAAAAGACAAAACATCTGCTTTATTGAAATATAGTCTTGTATTTTATTCTATTGTTATCTATCATCTCTGTATTTTTTTCTTGGTCTTGCTTTTGAAAAAATATGCACTGGGTATACAGCAAAGATAGCAATTCTTTTTCAGTCAAGGATGAAAAGCTGAGCCAAACTCGTGTTGGAGGAAAGATCAGTGCCAAGATCGAAGTGCCTCTGGGAGAAAATGAACCACCAAAACTCTTGCATGCAGACTGCTGGACATCTGTGACTTCTCACATGAGAAATAAATTGAGAAGCTGTGTAGTTTTTCTTCCTATCTAATTCAGCTTTCTTTTCAGCTTTCTTTTTCTTTCTTTTCAATTTCTTTCCTTGTCTATTCAAACCCTGAAATCTCCATTTCGTTACGTGAAATACAATCTGAACTGAAGATTTCCCAAAGATGCTCTACCAGAGGAGCTTCTTTTATAGCTGTGTCAGGGAGAATACAAAAGCAACTCCTTAAGGGGCTGTAAATGCTGCCACACTTGGTTCCTGCAGTACAGTTATTACTACAGCTTCCAAAGGCAGCTTCCCATGCATGACCCTCAGGGTGCTCCTGGGGCACTGGAAACAGCAGGAGGTGAGTCTAGCCTTGCAACCACATGCACTGTTTTTGCAACACTGGATTTATAAACTACAGGATTCTTTTTATTTTGGTATGTTTTACAACATAGCCCTATTTACTGATTTTTTACTATTATATTTGTTTTCAGTGTATTAAGTTGTAGCATTTATTTTGGTTAAAGTTAAAGATTCGTATTGTGAAGTATTAATAGCAGGTTTAGACAGAAGATTTCTAATTTGATTTTCCAAATTATCAGCTCAAAAACAACATAATAGGCAGAAGATATCCTGCAAGTCTCTGGTTATGGATCAAATTCTGCCTTTGCAGATCTGGAAGAGCAGAAGTATAAGTGCTTTTTGACTCCTGTGATCTTCTTCCCTGTAATGGTAAAGTGTCCATCACCCTCTTCCCTCTCGAATTTAAATACAGTTTGCACTAGAAGCCTTACCTGTATGCTCCCCTAATGATTGTGTTTGCATGTTACTTCTTTTCAATTTTTTTTTACCATCTGTATATGTAAAAGGAAGATGTATTTAGTTATTTTGTGTGTTTGATAATTTTGACGTTTGATAATTTTGACAATGATTCAAAATGGCCTACTTAACCTGTAGTGAGGCATAAAAATATTTAAATACATGTTGTAGATTACTGAGTATTCAAGCTCATCTTGTTTTCAACTTATGAAGAATTGCTGCTTCTGAAAGACTAAATTGCTTAAACTCAGAAAGGTAAAGGCCAGTTTGAATCATTGTAAAGGAGAGACTCGAGTATAGACTGTTTGATTCCCAAGAGGGATAATGTTGTACTTTAACTGTAGGTACCTATTTCCATCTGAGCAAAACTGTAACCTTTGAGGGTTAAATGCCTATACATTATTTGCTTGGGCATCCTATGCATTCTAGGAAACCCTTAGCAAAGATCTCTTGTTGAAAGCCATAGACATGTTCAGACTTTCACTGCTCTTTGGAACATGTGTCATTTCTCAGCACACCTCCATCCATTTGTGTTTCTGAATACTATAACTCTAACAGGACATTTCCCAGCTTCCTTTTTCTTCTTTCTTTTTTTTCTCCCTTCGCTGCCTTATTAATCTTTTATTTCTTCTATTATCCTCTTTTTTTCTTGTTAACCTTTTTCCTCTTTTTCACGTACTTCCCCCTTTTTTTCTCATTTTTCCTCCATTTCCCTCTTTCTATCCTTTTTTTCCCTTTTTTCCATTGTTCTCTTTATTTTCTTAAGATGGAGTAAATACAGTCATTCCTCCTAGAAAGTGAGAGGCAGTGTTTGTTTCTCAATCTTTCTGACCGTTATAATTTTCAAACCAGTATCATTCATTCTTTGATGGCATATTCTACTGACAAAGTAGGCATAACTTTATCTAAAGGCTACCCAGGCCTCTTTGTTAAAAGGAGTGAGGAAGAATCAAAGGAGACATATCAAAGGGTCAAGGTAGAGTAAGTTTTTTTCTAGAGCACAATGCTTAAAACAAAAAAACAATAAAAACAATCTTCTGCTGCAAATCAATAAGGTGTGTGGGGGTTGGTTTGTTTGTTTTCCACACTTTTCCCCCAGTGCTTTTCAACAGACATGGCTTTGTCCCACATCAGTTGTGTAGGAGACCAATTTTTTAGGCATTCTCACAAAAAAGTTAACATGCATGCACACATAGATGTACGCTTGAAAAAGAGGAGTACCACAACTACTTTGGTTAAAACTGTGGTCAAAGAAAGAGATTGTGCTTCCCCTTTCTTTCATACTGTTAGTTAATCAAGATTTCTTGAAAATTTTGTAGCATTGTAGGTGAAGAATGAATCAAGACATAAAAACTCTTGAGATCAGAGAGAGATTATCAACATTAATGAGAATAAGGAAAATTAAGAGAACATTAATAGTAATGATATCAAAATGAGAACTAGAAAACCGGTCCAGGAAATCTAGAGACTCTTATTCCAGTCATTAATCTGAAGACCATGATTAAAATATAACAAGTGATTCCATCCCATTGTTGTACAAACATGTTGAGAACATCCCTCTTCTGGCTTGAGTTTTTAAAAAAAGCCTAGGGCCATTATGCACCCAAATCCATTAATAAATCCTTGTCTCAGTCTACACCTTTTTAACATCTAAAAAATAATAAAGGTACCTTGAGCTGGTATTTCCTGTTTAATGTTCATTATGCACTGAAGAGGTATTGAGAAATACTTTCTCACCTGCAGTTATGAAAGAATTATAAAGGTCTTTCCTAAGCAATGAAATAAGGGCAGATTTTGTGAGTCTATGCCAAAATCTATTTAATTAGGTCATCATTCTTAGGAAAATAATGCACCAGCAGCTTCAGAGAAAGTGCAAGGCATGACATATTTGAATTAACTCTATTTAATTAAAGGAACATCTTCTGAAGGTCTCAGATTTCATGGGACAATCAGTTGTCACTGTGACTGCTATCATAAGCATACTAGAGCTCAACCTTAATCTTGAACTTATCAATTTTTTTTTGTGCTAGAAATACCTTGTTTTGTATGAGCAGTGATCACAGCAAGAGGAAGAGACCAGCTAGGTGGGACAAAACTGACAGAACTGCCCATAGGTAGTTGAGAAATGCAGCTGAGATGAGGGAAATGGAAAGGAACAAAAAGGATGGAGGAGAGTTCTGAGTAGAGTGGGGAAGGAAAAACACGTGAAAGAAAAGAAAAAAAACCTTTAAGTGAAGTGTCACACCTAACAGTTCAGGGCTTTCAAATGGAAAGTAGTAACTCCGGTTGTTGTTACCATATGTTTGACAACTTTCTCACCTCAATCCGGAAGTGAAAGATTTTATGTGTTAGGAAGGTCACAACCTGTTGCTGTGCACTAAGAATAGAACAGCAGTTGTTTCCATTTGTGTAGGTCAAATCAAAGTACTTTTGCTAAAATTATAAGAGAAGTTTGACTTAAAAATAAGTTTTCTAAGTTTTTTATAAATTAATAAAATTAATTGAAAACAACCTTTTTTTTTTTTTTTTTTTTTTTTCTTTTTTTTTTTTNTTTTTTTTTTTTGTGCCTTGTTTCTTGATAGAATTGTATTCCTATCTTTTTGACTGAAGGGAGACAACTTTTTCCTGATCTTGCTGGAAAAAAGAAGTCCAAGGGTACTCATTTTGAAAAAGGATGATAATAATAGGTATAAACTGATGTCATAGCACTGAAAGTAATTAGAGATTGTTAAAAGAGTTGCTCTCTTTTGAGGACTATTATTTGAGGTTTTGTCACATGCATGTCTAGTTTTTGGTTGGTTGATTGGTTTGTTTCTGATAATGTTAAAGATAAACTGTAATCAGTAGTGAGGATTTAAAGGAGGAATTTGGAAGGGATTTGTAGTATGAGAAGGGAAGAAACAAGAAAATGTAGAGAGAAGAAATGAAGAAAAACTGGTGTCTAGAATGTGGGGACACAGATCTTCAAGGGATGGAAGAAAGAAAATTATTGAATATATGCTCAGAATGGAGGTTTCTATGGAATGAAGACAAAAAGTAAAAATTTTTTCTGCACATAAGCTACTTTCTGCTATGCCAGTGAAATAAAACAGCTAAATTCAGCTTACTTGGCCAGTACACCAAAGTCTACACTGCTCTAGAAGAGCATAAGGAAGGGAGAGAACAACAAAGACTTTGATCTTCTCAGTTAACCTTAACTTTTAAAATAAGAAAGAAAAAAAGAAGAGACTGGTATTCTGTACAGTGAGATTAGATTTGTCACTTAACATTTCCTTCTTTGAAATTAGTGTCTGAGGCTTGCTATTTGTAAGGTTGAGCATTTACAGAAAAATGCAACCTAGAGCTGTATTTGCATCTTCCAGATTTGCAAATGAATAGCAGTAATTGTGGTGAACATCTGAGGAAAGTGTAACTGTCTCCAAAAGGAAATTTTAATAATCAAGTATGTAGGGCAAGAAGGAGAAAACCCATAACAGAACATCGAAAAAAAATCTAATGCCTAGAGTGATGGAGGTCTCTATACAATCAACTAATTTTAAAATCTAAGATATCCTGATCATATAACTGTTGTGTGATAAATGTAATATATTTGTAAGATAATTTACTCTAGTTCCTTATCTAGAAAGAGAATAACCCCAGAGACAAATATAGACTTATTTTGTCCAAATATTTTAAGCATTTTTTTTATCTCTCTCCCATTAATTGATTTGTTGATTTAAAGTTACTGACATGTTAGCTTAATCAGTCTAATACGTGATATCTTTTCTCTCGCCTCCTCTTTGTGCTGCAATGATTTTAGTGAAAATACGAAAATGACAAACATTTCTCACACATTGAAGTTGAAAAATGAACAATTTAGAGTAGAAAATTTGATTAAAGTAACTTTTACATTCATCCATTACAACCCACAAAATTATTTTAGTCCCATGCAGTGATTTCTTCCCTTACTTATTTATGGAAGCATGGTATCAATAACATAATTTGCAGGTGGCTTTTCAAAGGTATTTGTATACTATTTTAAAAGCATCTTTGGAAAATCCTATATTATTCCTTGCAGTATTTCATTATTCCACAGTCTTTGCAGATCAATCTCATTCTTTTAATAACATAAATTGCTCTTGCTTATTCGTGCCATGGAAATTAAGGGCATTATCATCTGTATCAGTATTTGATGGAGACTGGGTTGAGAAGAGGGCATTCTGGATTTCAACTTTGTAATACTTATCTCCTTCCCAATAGCACTTTTTAGTGACTAGGATCCTGCAGTAACATGGAAAAGTTTAGAGCAGAAGGTCAGATGCAATTTGCTTATGAAGATAGTGCTCTACCATCTTGAAAAATGTGGCATAGGGGCCTGAATAGATTAATTAGCTCATGATTTTGAGTCAGTGTTCATAGCTGAAGAACAAAAGAGATAAAGGTCTTGCAGATGAGTTCATGAAGTTATTTATAAGGTGATTCTGTACTGACAAACTAATTATAGCATCCTTCTAAAATTTTCCTGTGGAAAATTTGTTTCTGTTTTAATTGCTGCTTACAACATGCAAAAGCAAACATTTTAGTAGTTTGAATTGTGAATGATTTCATATGCTTATGAAATACTTTTTAAAAGAAAATTCTGTAACATTTTCTTAAAGTGACATCTCTGGAAATCTGTAGTAGTGACTAGTAAAATCAGTATGTTTCTGTAATTGAATGTTCATGCCTCTTACACAGCGTGTCACTAGATGTCACTCTGTATTCCATTATTTGGTATTCTGATGATTTCTAACTTTTTCTGCCTTTCTGTGTATACTTTCCCCACAACAAACTTGAATAGACAATGTAAAATGTGCATGAATAACACAGAATTGCTGACTGAATGTCAATTTTCTAGTGTGTGACTTCTATTGATCATTCATTATTGACATGAAGGTCTCTAGTGTCTCTGCTTTCCTCTTTAAACTCCTTCTCAGCTAAAATTTCCAAGGAACAGAACCAGAAGGCCTTGAAGAATGGGATGATTCAGGTCTCTTAGGATGTTTTACAGAGTACTTTGACCTCAGGAAGGCATCAGAGGTACTTTTTTATAAAGACTCAACAACTGTTTGGAATAAAAATTTAAACACTGGAAAAAAAGAACCTCCTACTTAAATCGAACTGCTGCTTTCATTGACACTTTTTTTGGTGCAAATGTAACTGGCTTATTTTGGCAAACATAAGGACTTTTTGAAACAGGTTTTTTAAATATATGCATTTGTAGCCAATAAAATATAAATAGCATTTTCACGGTGACAAATGACATGTAGTATGGTATTCTATGATCATGGTTCCAGAGTTTTATTTCTTTTAGCTTTGTATACATTAATTAAGTATACACAATCAGGGTTGAGTGCAGAGACAGCTAAATAAACAAATGACACTGTAGAAAGGTCTTTCTGCATACTAATCATATCCTACATCTGCAAGCAAAAGCTCTATAAATCGATTTGCTCTTTCACATCAAAAGACAAACAGTGAGGCAAGTCAGCAGTTCCTTTGTCAAAGTCACAGAGATTGCTGTTCTTCACAAATGCATTTCTACAGAGCTGAATTCAACCATTTGATGATTAGCATTATTGGCAACTCTTCAAAGAAGATTCATCAAGTAATTTGCAATTGGATTGGTTGCCATTTTTGTGATTCTACCCCATGAAATTGAACAAAAAATGATTGACATTTGAATTCTTACTTGGAGGACAAAGTGAACTAGCATAAGAAAAAGAAGCAAGCAGATTCCCAAGAGGTTGGGAAGCTGCTGTGATGCCTCTGGTGATTTCCAAATGGACCAAATCAGATAGGTCTGAAAATTAAATGGATTGTTAGGCAGAGGCAAGCAAGAAGATGTAGCTTCTTGTTAACATAAGAAAAAATAAATAGACCCAAAGTGCTAAATTTTTTCTATGTCAATGTACATATCTGTGCTTATGTAATCCCTCTAAACACCACATCTATTCCTGTGGAAAAAATCTCACTGAGAAGGAAGGAAAATCATTCTATAATTAATGATTCTATGATTTAGCACATGCTTTGCATACAAGAATTGAGTTCTCTGCTATCAGTGTACATCAGATATATATGACAAAATGAAAGAATAAGACTACATATTTTTGTGTGCTTTCAAATAATATACAACTGCGTGAGAAACTGCAAAGTGATGTTACTGAGTACATGAACTGTTCAAGCTGTGATAACCTTATTTGCTCACTGGTTTCCACTTTTTAAATGAACCCACAAAGCAAACCAAAAAAACTTGCTAGAATTCTTATATATTTTGATTCCTGTTATTTCTGTTTCAGAAATTATGAATCAGAACCCTCTTTCTGCCCTGGTAAAATTACAAAGATGTTTTGATTCTTCAAGTGTGGAATTCACTGATCATTCTATAGCTTTTCTCTTCTGCAGCACATTTATTGGGGGGAGGAGGTATTGGTTATGATGAAGCTCATACTTGCACAACCTCATTTTTGAAATAGATTTTCACTCCTGTGTTTTGACCTCTAATGTCCACAGATATTTTCGGGCAGACTGATCCTTCAGTTACCTATTTATGCTATATAAGCTCAAGTAAATCTACTCCATATACAGTTTGGAAAGCTAAAACATGCTGATGACTTATTTCTAGTATCCTGATTCTTTAACTTCACAATGTGAAAAATCCAACAGAAATGAGAATAACTAATTGTATGTCAAGGTAGTACCCTAGATAAGATGATCTAGAACAATGAACCCAAATATAAAGTTAAAAAATGGCAGAATTAATTGGGAAAGTTGTTAAAAGAATGTCAAGTTATTTAAATTATCTTTCGCATTTTCATTTACTTTAGTGCGAGGAAGCTTGGGATTTTTTTCAACCAGGTATCTGTTCAGATGTCTTTCTAAAAAAAAAAATAAAAATCCAAAGAAACCAAACCAGCTCATTAATTGTGAGTTTTAACTTAAGAAGATTTCCATCATCTAAAATTAGGACCCATAGACAGATAAAGCATGAACTTGAAATCATGTCACTATGGTAATTATATCCAAGCTGCCTTCTCAAACATATTTGTTGAGTGATAGTAATGAAGAAATTGCTTCTCTAGTCATGACACAGATGGGAATACTGCTTTACAGAACCCATACCACATAATAATTGAATTTCAGAAGGCTTTACATTACCTTGTCCATGATTAATTTGTCTCAAAAAGTGTCTCTAAGTGAAGGATAGATTTTGAGGATAGCTGGATCCTTCCACATAGGATCCAGAGGCTTCCTAGTCTGATCCTGAGCTGGTGGAAGCAGTCATTAAAATATGTTTCTTTTACAATATCAGTCTCTGACCTTATGACCAAAGCCGTAATACCTATCTGCAGTGTAATGGCTGCCTATCTAGGCTGTAATACCTCTCAAACTGGATATTTTACTTCATGATCAGATTTATTCAACTTTCTGGTACTGTATGAAATTATACAAACAGCTAAGGGTGTTAACCATCTCCCCAAACTTCAGGTGTTTAAGTGAGGTACTAAGATTAGGTATATGATATCCCTGAATATCACCTGTCGTCAGCTAGGAGACTGACTGGGAGTCAGAAGCTCTGTTAAAGAATGACAGGGGATAATAAATGTTAAAATTCCTGTTAAAGGTGGTAAAACTATCATACATACAAATATAAATATATCTGAATACCGCTATGTGACAATTTTAAAATAATCAGGTTGAGAAAAATCAATGTCATTTTTCTTTTTTTTTCCCTTAAAATTACTGTCAATGGCACAATGGCACACATATTATATTTTAAGGAAGTGGATGCTTGTTTCCTCTTCATCATATTTAGTTCTCTCTCGCAAGTTATGTTCTAATGTTAAGGTTGGTAGTATCTCCCATATCAAAGAAACCCAAACCTCTCATCTCAAGGAAATGCACTGACTTTTAATCAAATGAAAACTTAAAAAAAAAAAAAAAAATCACTTCAGACAGTGATTGTCCTTATCTATAAGTTTTATCAAATAATCAGTTTGAGGAAATTCAACAAAACTAAAACCACTCAATCTGCCTAATGACATGAGAACTTCACCTTTTCAAAGGAAATCTTACTTATTTTATAGTTAACTGAAAGAATCAGTGATGCTGATTGCTATTAATAGTCTAATCTCTGCCCCACTATGAGATCCCTTACAATATAATTGGCAACTATGAAAAACAATGACAACATAATTAATATATATTCTAAGAGACCTATGACTATCAGATTTATGATGCAGTTGAAATGCATATAACTTTATACCTTTGTTGATTTAATTCATTCAATGTCATATTCACTTCTGGAGTGAATAGATGTGACTCTCACTGAAGTGAATGTATCTGCCTTTGGAACAAATTCACTCTCTGTAACAGTCGAAAAACAAAAAAATTGCAGCAACATCTAGAGGAACTGAAGATCTCTGTATTACTTTCTAATTGAGTCCGAGGAGAGTAATTCATCAAATATTTTACCGGATGCTGACTCTTGTATGTATATTTGGTATGTGCTATTCAGTGTACAACTTCAAAAAGAGTATTCATTGCCTTGGTGATCCAGGTTTTGTGGAATGGTATATGAGCTCTTATAGAGTGTCATACTCACTGTTCATAAAGTTAGTTCTTTGAGCATTATATGTCCAAATTATACCAGGATTAGAGAGAGGTTGTTTTTATGAGCGGAAGTCAGGATATCACTCATATTAATTGTCTAGGTCGTAAAACTGTGAATTGATGAAACTAACTACTTTTCTAAGGGGAATACTATGGTAATGGATTTTAAGATGACGTCTGATTCTGAGGCTTATATTAGCCAGACTGACTATTGACTGCATTGTATTTTCCTAGCTATAGCAATGCTAGACACTTTCAACGCAGTCTTTGTAGTTTACAAACTCTGGCCAATGTTTGCCAATCAGATGTAAAGCAACAGGCCACATGAGTTACAAATACCACCAAGCTAGACCTTCCTATGCTCTGATGGCAGTTCATCTCTGAAAACCTGTCCATTTTATGAAGGGTTCAGAGCACTACTTAGCATGGAAATAGCTCCCTTCAGATCCCTGGCACCAGACATGCAGCATTCAGCCTTCTCACACAGTGCAGGTAAAATATAAGGCTGCTTAAAAATAGACTCACAAGGAGGGTAATGCCAAGCTCCTAAAAAAATAGGTTTCATTGGAGTGCAGCAGGGAATCAAGATTAGTGGCTAAAGCTTTAAAGACTATTTCTATATGAAATATTTATGAGATAAAATACTTAAATAGTCTAATTATTAGGTTAGACTGATGTTACCTCTTTCAGACACCTCAAACAGCTTTTACTGATGGTAAACCTAGTTTTAACTAAAAAACATCACACTTCCATTCCGACAGATATATGCAGTAGGAAGGGCACTTCCTTGTCCAGATGAAAGATATCATCTTTGTCTGCCTTGTACCAGAGAAGAGATCTCTATTATTCTGGGATAATTCTCTCTCTCAAAAGCAAAGAAAACTCTACAGCTTCTACAAGAGGACAGAGAGTGTCATCAAGATACTGTATAGGCTGGTAAATAAAGCATATTCTTAGCTCAGGTTTGGACTGTGTTGTATTTCTGAGTTAGCTAGTTCCTGTCAAGATTGGTTGCACAAGGAAACAGAAACCTAAATCCTGTGGATCACCTGTTGACTACCCATGGCATACCACAATGTCATGGACTCCTACTCCTGACTGTAGTGTGCTATGCTTCTCATCTTGCCATTGACACTGAGGATGGGGAATAATTCTTTACTTTCCCCTTAAAGTATTTTGAACACTTGATGATACAAACATGGACAAAGCAGTTTGGAAGTGATGCATGGCCCTTTAATTAAAAATAGCATTTGTTGAACAAGATTCTACGTCCTGGGAAAAATTTAAAAGGAGCAGATGGAAAAGTTCTTCCTTTTTCTCCATCTCTCTCTTCCTCCCTTCTATTTTCATTCTGCTTCCCTTCTCTCCTGCTCTCTTTCTCTCTTTCTTTCTACCAGAACTTTTCATCTGTGTTCAGCTCTTCCTTCAGAAAGCTTTTCACCACTGAGGCACTAGTAGGTTTCAAGCCATGAGCCCACAGTAATTTATTTGTGTTTGCTGTCTCCTGAACATTCCACTGATTACTAATCAGGTGCAATGTTAATCCATTTTCTAAAGAAATAGGTATCTTCCTTCATAAGGCGCCATCATAATTGACACTGTTGGCCATAATAAAGTTAAAATTATTCTGAGTACTAGAATTACATTTCTCAGGTGTGGCTTGAACTATCAGAAGCAGCAGACACACTCTTGATTAGTATAAGAATCCATGCAACCACTGAAGTAAGTAAATTGGTTTATTAACCTTAATCTTTCAAATTTGAGATCTGTATCCTAAGTTTACTCCACTGTAGAGAGACCCGTATCTTCTTATAGTTAAGCATGTATAAAGAGTGACTCTAAATCATCAAGTGTTGAAATTTGGGGCATACTTTTGATTAATGAAGTGGATGGCATGATGCCGCTTGAGCCGTAGAATAGAGTGACATAGTTTATGTACTTATACATTTTTTATGTACTAGAGTTGACTCTGACTCTTTAACTTTTAACATGCCAATTAAGTGTAGGGTTTAGACCTCTTAAATAGCTGTCTTCAACTGCAACACATTAATTTATCTTCTAATGATGAATGGAACTATTTAGCAAAAATGCAGGAAAAATAAAAGTTTGAAAATTAAAAAAAAAAAAACAACTTTCATTTGCTTATAGAGCTATCATAATGGGTAAAAGTAGTCTTTCCACAACTTGCAATTAAATATCTGAGACCTTCAGAAAATACTATTCATTTAAAGTATGCCTAAATTAAAAAAAAAAAAGGAACCAACCAAGCCAAAACCAAACCAAAACAAAAACACAAACCAAAACAAAAACACAAAACCAAACAAATAAAAACCAAAAGAAAAAAACCCTTGAAAACAAAAACACCTGCACAGAAAACCTGTAAAGTTGCAAGGCTCTATTATTCCCATTCATTTACCATAAGGTGACCTAAACTGCTATTGTAATAAAAATACTTTGTGTAAGGGCATCTGACTTTCTAGGGTTTCTGCTGAAACATGCCTGAGCATCCTAGTAGAACTGATTTTACTAAGGGGGGCAGAAATGTCATTAGTAGGCATATGGAAAAATGTGCTTTTCTCCCTCTGCCCTCCACCCCAACTTTTCATTGGAAATATTCGTGAATTTACCCGTTTCAATAAAATAAGCACTGACACAAATTCCTTATTAACTAAAAAATGATACTGGACTAGATCTATGTCAATACCTAGGATCTTCAGCTTGCAAAAAGTGCAAGTAAATGTCTATCAGCTCAAAATGGCATATTAGTCTATGACTCACCGATGCATCTAATGTTTTTGGCTATCTAATGCTGGTATTTTGATTTTTGTCATTCTAAACCTCTTCTTATTTTCAATGTTATATGTTATTTGCTATATAAATTATGTTTGAAAGGAATAAGAAACTAAGAGTAGATTGGTACTGGGAATTTAAATTGATAATCAAAGAATCATAGAATAGTTTGGGTTGGAGAGGGCCTTTCAAGGTCACCTAGTACAACCTTCCTGCAATGCACAGGGACATCTTCAACTTCATCAGGTTTCTCAAAGCCCCATTCAATCTGACCTTGAATATTTCCAGGGACTGGACATCTACAACCTCTCTGGTCAACCTGTTCCAGTGTTTCATCACTTTCATAATTAAAAAAAAATTTCATTAGTCTAAAACAACCCTCTTTTAGTTTAAAACCATTACCCTATTGCAACAGGACCTACTAAAAAGTTTGTCCCTATTTTTCTTATAGGCCCCCTTTAAGTATTGAAAGCTTGCAGTAAGATCATTCTGTGGCCTTCTCTTCTCCAGACTGAGCAAGCTCAGCTCTCTCAGTCTGACTTTACAGGAGAGGAGCTCCATCCCTACAATCATTTTCTTGGCCCTTCTCTGGACCCAGTCCATGTGCTCTTTATGTTGGATACCCCAGAGCTGGATGCAGTACTCCAGGCAAGTTCTCACAAGAACAGAGCAGAGGGGAAGGATTACCTCCCTTAACCTGCTAGACATGCTTTTTTTGATGCAGACCAGGAATATGGTTGGCTTTCTGGACACATGTCCAGCTTTTCATCCACCAGTACCCCCAAGCTCTTCTCCTCAGGGTTGCTTTCAATCACTTTATCTCCCAGCCTGTATTAACACTGGACATTGCCCTGATCCAGGTGCAGGATCTTGCACTTGGCCTTATTGAACTTCATGAGGTTCACACAGGTCCCCCTCTGAAGCTTCTCAAGCTCAATAAATACAACATGATATTCATATCTTATTTGTAAATGTAATTTTTCAATTCAGTGTGACATGATTGATAGGACTTATGCTGTATTTTAATATAAATCTCTTTTACAAACAATATTTAGTTAACAGAGCTGTCAGAGACTGAAACAGTTAATGGCTTAAACGTTGTTAAAATCACCAAAAGACTTTTGTCCAGCTATTCCAGGTCAAAGGAGAAGAAATATCTACAAGTGTAAGAGATTGATCAATTGTTTCCATTGGACCACCTGCAGTAACTTTCCAGGTGCTGAGAGAGAGTGGTGCCAATGGCTCAAACAGTTGGGTGGCTGCTTTGCTATTGGTGCAGAGTGGCCTCCCAGGTGCGGAAGGGTGTGCATACCTGAAGATACAAACTGGATTTCCAGGTAGAAAAGAGGCTGATAAGAGGCAAATCCTGCAAGGTGGGATAGTCCTTCTTATCCTTCCAATATCCTCCCTTACGTGATGACTTAGCTGTGAAAACACCTCTGCAGAGCATTGAAGACATTCACATCTAGCCTGAGGTAGGTCCCTCTCAGGTGATGGACCATAATGGGCCAGACTGTTCTAACTACCCGGACCTAAGAGACAGCTGCAATATCTTAGAAGGTGTCAAAGACTCATGAAATATCCCGTGATCCAGTATTACATCATCCAGAGGAGACACAGGAGCATTTCCACCTAGCCTCCTCACAATTTAAACCCCATGAAACGGGAGTTTTGTAGGCTCTTTCCCCCCACCACTAGACAGATACATTCTGCAACCACCGAGAAGACCAGAAGAAGAGCAACAGGGCATTGTCAGAATCTGCAGTGTGGTGATACCTTTTTTCTACTTTATATGTTTCTCTGTCTCTCTTTCTCTCACCTCTCTGCCTCCTTCCCCTATCTCTCTCCTCACTTGAACCCCTCATTTACTGTTAAATAAAATTCATACTATTGACTTCAGCATATGGTCGTTTGCACCTTAATACAGGCAGAGGCATCTGTCTAATAATTTTAACAATCGGATCAAAACATTTTTGGAGTAGTAGGCAGGAACTGTATGACTTCTTCCATCCAGATGAGGGAAATAGGAGTTGCTAGATGTTTTTTACTGACAATATATGAAAGTGTGCTTGTATCACCTAGTTAGTAACAACAACTAATAACTAATTTTTATGGATATCTTAAATTCTGTAAAGAATTTCCATTTCTTCTGCATTCAGGAAAATGAAAATGGCTACAAAATATTACATTTGGAAGAAGAAGTTATTATCAAATTTGCATTGTTGCTTTTATGGCTTCCTTCATTCCTTATCTTTCAAGTTTTGGGTTTGGGATTTTTTTATACTTTATATATAATAATTGAAATACCAGGCAAGATGAGCAGTTCATCTGGTGTAACAGTCTGTCTCTGACAGTGATCGATATAAGATGTCTTCAAAGAAGCTCCATAAGACCGTATAAGAGGCAACTGTAGAATTACATACATCTGAATGTTGAAGCTTCTCTCTGGTTTGTGACTTGAGGCAGACCTTTCTGTTTGTTTCTCTCTACAGATGGTCTTCTAATGCTCAGAGAAGGCTGTGCAAAAGTCACTGTTTCAAAGAGTCAAAATTAAACAGCGAAAATATTATCCTTTGTCCTCCAAGTGTATCTAGGAATTTTCTGAAAAAGATGGTTTTTCAAATCTCCTGTATAACAAAAACTAAAAAATACCTGCTGTCTAATGGAAGCTAGTAGAAGGCTCATTTATCTCTTCATAGGAAATTCAATGGTCAGGAAATGTCGTAACAGTACAACACAGTGTGTTTTTTCTTCAAACAGTTAGTTGTATAAAACGTCTGCCTCTTTAGCCATTTTATCTTTTCTGTCTTTTTACCCTTGTGCTGTTGTCTTCATTTATCATCACTTTCTTCATTCCCTGAGACTTCAGGATTTTTCTTTTCACTCACAAAATGTCTTCATCATTCCTGTGTTAGTCTTTAACATCTAGCAATTGTTTTCTTACCCTCTTTCAGTCATTATAATGAACAGAAACATACTTTAGCTGCACATAGATCAAATCTATTAGAGTTTTGTTTTGAAAGTATTTTGAAAACCACTATAGAAAGGTTACTAAGTGTTGAGAATAGAAAATTCTTAACCTTCACAGAGCCTACCAGGTGCACAACTTTCGCACCCTTTTCACACTTTACTCACTAACGAAATCGTACCCTTGTTGCATGTTTTCCTTTTATTATCTTTAAGGGGATCGAATCTATCACCATAAATCTTAAGTATGTCTAAAAGTACAAGTAAAAATACATAAATATATGTAACAGATGCAGAATTGCCTCCTGGGATACATGTATTATGCATACAGAACTGTCATAACATCCCTCGCACAATCACATTTTTTCTCTGCTTATGGTCTTTACACCTATCTCATTTTGACGAAGCACCTGGAAGTAATCTGGATAACAAAATAACACATATAAATACGCATTTGCCACTTTTTGTAATGCACTTATTTATACAAATACAGAATAAAATAAATCCACCTAGACTAGAAAAAACAGTAATCACATAAAAGCATTTTCATTTTTTTAAACAACTTACTACAAATAGAACTATTATTCTCAAGGAACAATTACCTTTTGAACAAATGAATAGATGAAGTTTAATCCACATGACATAACTTTACAATTTTGTTAATAGCTTCCATTTTAGAAGAGAGAAAAATGAATTAGGTTTTACTTATTTTATTAAAATAAATCTCTCTAAGTTTGCCAATAATATTGTAAGGGGTCATACTGGTCCCTGATCTAGTTCACAGAATCACAGAATCACAGAATCACAGAATATGCTGGATTGGAAGGAATCTAGAAGTCCAACTCTTAGCCCCACACAAGACCACCCCCAAGACTCACACTATGTGCCTGAGAGTATCATCCAAGCTCCTTTTGAACTCTGTCAGGCTTGGTGCTGTTACCACTTCCCTGGGGATCCTGTTCCAGTCCCAGCCACCCTCTGGGTGAAGAATCTTTTTCTAATATCCAACCTAAACCTCTTCAACACAACTTCAGGCCATTCACTGGTGCCCTGTCACTGGTCACCACAAAGAAGAGATCAGTGCCTGCCCCTCCTCTTCCACTCACATCGAAGTTGTAACTGCAATGAGGTCTCCCCTCAGTCTCCCCTTCTGCAGGCTGAACAGAGCAAGTGACCTCAGACACTCCTTATATGACAGGCTTCCTGTCAAGGTCTTTCATCATTTTTGTTGCCCTCCTCTGGACTCTCTCTAAGAGCTTAATATCCTGGTATGGTCATGCCCAGGACCCCCAGTTCCCCTTCCATGGCACTACTTTCCAGCATCTCATTCCCCAGTCTGTATGTACATATGGGGTTGCTCCATCCCAGGTGCAGATCCAGCTCTTCCCCTTGTTGAACATCATATGGTAGTTGATCTAGTTCTAAGTCTTAACCTTTTTATCTGAAAAGTGGTAGATCATCTGATTCAAGAGCAAATTCTTTGGAATATTTTTTTTTTTTTCCTAATTCAAAAGCAAAGTATTTTTGATCTTTTCTGTAATTGGTACCAGTAACCTCCACTTAGCACTGGCACCGTCGCACCTGTTGTACTGTGTTTAGAGATACGTAGTTACTGGAGAGATTTTGGTGAAGGGCCATAAAGATGATGAAGAGACTGGAGCACCTCTCCTATAAGAAAGGGCTGAGACAGCTGGGGCTGTTTGAAGAAATCAGGAAAGGAATCTTATCAGTGTACATAGATACCTGGAGTGCAAGGAGGACAGAGCCAACGTCTTTTAAGTAGGGCCCAGTCACTGGAGAAGAGGCAACAGGCACACACTGAAACACAGAGGGTTCTGTTTGAACATCAGGAAACATTTTTTTTACTGTGAAACTGTCTGAGAACTAGAATAAGTTGTCCAGAGAGCTTCAGCTGTCTCCATCTTTAGAGACATTCAAAAGCTGTCTGGACGTAGTCCTAGGGAACTGGTTCTAGGTCATCCTGCTTGAGCTGGGGAGCTGGACAAGGTAATCTTCAGAGCAACATTCCCTGAATTTTAATATACTTGTAGTGTCTTTGAGAACCTTTGCATTTTTTTATTTAACAGAAATAGCCACAGAGGTAATGTTTTGAAAACAAAATAAAATGCATAGAGTTGATGATCTTGCATAGAGCTCAAGGAATGACACAAGTTGCTTTGGGCTTTGTCAAACTCTCAGATGGATGGTCAAAGACTTTTAATGTCTTATCAGTTAAATGTTTCAATAAAGTCTACTACATTAGGTAGGATATTGCACATCACTGAGTGAATGGTAGACGAGCAATAACTAAAGTAATTCAATAATATCAGGACATAAATGCATTACTTGTTTTATGGCTTTTTTTCTTTTCACTATATCAGAAATAATGACTGAACATGACTGCCTGTGTCTTGGCATATTTGTAATGTGTGTCATGAAACAAAGATACAGCTCTCAATATTTTTATTTTTAATTGTAATTGATTTCTAAAGATATACAAGAGTAAAAAGATTTTGAGGACAGCTCTTTTAATAACCGCACACACACTGCAACCCTGAATATCAACAGTACTAATAAATTGTTAACAAAAGTATAGAGAAATTATAACACTTTTAACAAACCATTTCTATGTAATGTTTAATTTTTTTTATTATATTGCATTTATAGCAATGCGTGCTGCATTCAGATTAGCTATATTTAATATTGCAACTCTTCTTCTACCATACCTTTCTTCCTAAGTATGTGATATGAACCATGACATTACAATCTTAAAGCTGTAACAAGGATGAGTTATGTTTGTACTATTTCCCATTCTCATTATATTCTTTGTCACACAATGAATTAATGTTGTGCCATTCTCTGCTCTCATTACAATCTTTTCCTTATGAATGGGGCATCAGAATTTTAATGTCTTTTGTAATCTCTGAGTTATTGGAGTGTGTTACACTACGATGACCTTGCTCATATTTTGCATGGGGATTGGCTACCTGTGCCATGCTGGGTGTGAGATTACACTGAGCAGCCAATCCCGGAGTTTGGACAATGGTTGAATCAAAATGGTACACTAATCTGAAGTAAAGCCCAGGGACTTGAGTGTGTTTCTTTCTGCTGCTCCTAAAGATTGTTAACCAAATAAAGTGTTCATTGTCTTACTACGTATGAACCAAATATCAAGATTTCAGTTTCCACAAATTATGAGGTACTTACAAGAATGATAATATGCAAGTGTATATGCTTTTCGCAAGCTCTTTCATTCTTCCTTTGCTTTTATGTTTGGCATGGTTTTAAAAACTGTTGTGTATTCCTTCACATTAAAAAAAATATAAATTGAGGCTTCTAAACTTCTGTTGTTCTTAAATTGAAAGATATTGGAAGCTAGGAGTTTAACTACTTGCTCGACCTAATGCACTGAGTGTGTGGCTGACAAATTAGAAAGCTTTATAAATGAGTGCACATAAAATTCCTGGTTTTGAGTTTTGAAACCCAGAAACAGGGTATATCATTCTCTGTGCTTACAGCTAAAATTCTGAACATTTTAAGTTATGTATTTAAATGCCTTCTTGTCTTTTTAGAGAGTCTCACTTGATTAAGTTTTGTACGATTAGTTTAAAAAAAATCTTTATATTTAAATCATAACAAAGTGTGATATAAGTCAGAATATATTTCAGAAACCTGGAAAAACAGAGTATAAATTATAAAAAGGATTCATGTTTATCAAATATGCTTTTCATGTTAGTTGATTCTTGAAAGCATTTTCCAGTTTACCCAACGTAAATTATATATATGATAATGAATAAATATGGATCTTCTTTTATTTTTTTCATCTTACCATGTAGCAAAAACATGTTCGTACCCCTAAGGAGCTGCTATTAAAACTTGTTTTGTGAGAACAAATCTAAATCAGTTTAGGAAAATGTTAATACTGGTGTGTTGAACATGCTGACAAGTAAATTGGCATATGTCAGTCAGTACCATGTTGAAATAAAGACAATAACTTAGTCTTTTTGGGAGAGTATAATTTTCCATTTAACAGAAAAACAACTATAAACAACAAACACTGTTTGACTTATGTGCTGCTGAAACCCATAACTACTAAATCACAACCCACCCATCAGTCAGAGATACTAAGGAAATTGCTTTGGTTAGGCAAGTGTCATTAATAATTGTGCAAAACCACTTTGACCTTATGGAAACTGTGGGAATGAGAGCACTCACATACTTTGCTGTATGTCTCAGCAAAAGGTATATTGTACATAGAATTCTTTATCTGTAGTTTAGTTTTGTTTTCTGTCCTGAGGTAACATTTGAGTGGTATAAGAAACGTTGGTCAGCAGTGGTTCATACACAAAGTTTCTTTATTTAATGTTTTTTTCCTTGGAAATCATCAATGTGCGTTCTCAGCATCTCACAAACTTTAAATTAATTTATCCTTATAATATTTCCAGTAAGGTAAGGAAATAGGTTACAGCTTGCGAACTGAATGTAGATAAAACTATTTACCTGACTTGGCCTAGTAGTAATACTATTAACTTTATCTCTTTATACATAGTCAGCTGTGTGAAGGAAAAGTCAGGATATGGAACCTAACCAACGGCCAGTTAGGAACATGAGAAAGAGTGGGCAGTTATTTTTGTTATTTTTAAAGGATTTGAGGAAAACCACCACTTTGTCAAAATTCAGTGTGGCACACAGAATGCACAGAAAAGCTTCTATACTGCTCTTACAGCCCAAAAAGTGTGTTGTGTCCTGGGCTGCATCAAAAGAAGTGTGACCAGCACGGTGGGGGAGGTGATTCTGTCCCTCTGCTCTTACGAGACCCCACGCGGAGCTCTGCATCCAGTTCTTGGGTCCTCTGCACAGGAAGGACATTGACCTGTTGGACTGAGTACAAATGAGGGTCACAAAGGTGATCAGAGGGATGGAGCACCTCTATTATGAGGAAAGGTCGAGAGAATTTGGATTATTCAGCCCTGAGAAGAGAAGGCTGTGGGGTTACCTAGCTGTGGCCTTTCAGTACTTAAAGGCAGACTACAAAAGCACAGGAAAGGCACTGTTTACAAGGGCATGTAGTGATAGGACAAGGGGTAATGGCTTTAAACAGAAAGAGGGTAGACTTAGATTGGATATTAAGAAGAAATCTTTTACTGTGAGGATGGTGAGACACTGGACAGATTGCCCAGAGAAAGGGTAGATGCCCTGTTGCTGGAAATGTTCAAGACCAGGCTGGATGGACCAATGAGCAACCTGGTTTAGTAGAAAGATCCCTGATCATAGCAGGTCCCTTCCAACCCACACCATTCCATGATTCTGTGATACTGGAAAAATCTGAATAGGTGAACAATCATAGTAGATGCATATTTTGGAAAGTCATTGGGTGTTATCTCTTCTGCATAAGCCTTTAAGAATAGGTTACAAATCAATAAGAGCTTCCTTTCCATGGTTGCTGCACAGTTGCTATGGTGTCTCAGGAATGTGTAACTAGAAAACCAAACCTACCACTTGCAGTTGGCTTTTCTGGGAAGACATGTGAGAGGTTGTGCAGTGACACAGAATCACAAAACAATATTGCACACTTACTAAATTCTGTGACAGTTAAAGAGCAATGGCTTTCATATATTGGCTCATTTTTTTCTACATTATTACCTTCAAATGTAGCTAAATATTTTTTTCTCTGTTTGCCTCTTTTTGCATATTCGGTATCTGCTTACACTCTGGTCCTTTGCATTTAAATTGGATGTTCCTGTCAGCATTTAATTACTAACAAACTCTACTGTGTAACAAAGTCAAGTGAGGAATATGTGTCAAGTTTTAAATTTCTCTTTAGAGACTTGACTTAATTTGATTTGGGCAATGTAGTTAGGCTAAATGAAGTTCACATAGCACAAATTCTGTCCCAGAACAGTGGTGTCCACAACTTATGGAAGGAGGAAAGTTCATGTATTTTGAACTTTGAAACAGTCCTTTTACAGGTTAAGCTCATAATTCTGAGGTATTCTCCTATTGTGTTAAATGTATTCTGGCAAATGTTAGATAATTAATTGAGTTTCCAAAACTTTGTGTGGCTACTTTCCTTCAAGGAAAACCCAGGATGATTTTATGTCTTAAAAAGAGTTGATTCCATATAACACGTGCAGTAGCTCAAAGCTATGTGTAAGCAATGGCAGAAACTGAAGTTGAGCTCTGAAATACCAAAATGAAGGTTATTTTTGCATTCTGAGGTCTGTCTTTTCCCATAAGTATCTTTATTTACATGATTGATGTCCTTTTTCCCCCTACATCTTTTCCATCTGATAACCTTTGGCCTTTCTAAACTTGAACAGAAAAACAAACTCTAATTTTACAAGAAAGGGGAATGAAGCACAAAGGTATGTACAAGTGAGAATTTGTTTCCAAATGTCAGAAGACTGGACTGACTGGAGAAAGAAAACCTAACCCAGGGTATATGATGTGACTACAAAAACAAGTTTGTTTGTTGTTTTCTATCACTCTTTCTTTTCTTTTCTTTTTTTTTTTTTAAACAGCATTAAGAAATCAAAATTCTTATTTATCTGAAGGATTTGTACTTACATGTGCTTGCTTCAAGTCACTACCACAAGTTAAGCTGCTTTCTTAGGGGAAAAAAAAAAGGATATGTGGGATAAATGTATCTCATATATTATATGATTATTATGTGTGTGTATATATATGTATATAAATATATATATATGTAGGTTTTGTTTCCTTGAGAGACATCAAGTCTTTTAGGCTCTCTACCTCATAGTGACTTCCTTGAGCTACAAGTTCTCCCATTTCCAATGTTAGAAAAACATTGTTTTTACAGTGATAATTTGCCCAATATTCTGTGAAAATGAAAATTTTCACAAAAACAATGACCAAATACAGCCACCTGTGGTTAGAAGTAAACTAACACAACACTTCTCAGCGTTTCAGAGTGTGAAGTGAAACAATAGATCTTATTCAGCTGAAATTGTGAGAGGAATTTAGATAAGCAGAAGATAATTACCCCCATTAGAATTTGGCCATAACACAGGAGCTGACACCTCCTATCAAGAGGTATGTAATCACATTGTGTGATTTTCCCAAGAAATACTGTACAGAGCAATGCTAATTTTCAATGCTCTTGTGAACAGCATTTTGCAATATATGTTATTTTCAAGACTCCATGAAAATTCTCTGTAACTGCTTTTAAGACATTTCCCCTATGCAGAGATTTATTTTTTTTAAGAACATGTTCTGAAAAGCACTGACAAGCTCTTCAGCAGAAGAGCCAGGATTGTCAGCCATTGATGCAAAAACCTGTATCTGCTTTGACACCCCAGAATAAGCTTCTGGCAATGTTATGTCTTTCTTTTAGATGTTTGGATAAATCACACAGCTCAGAAACTGCATCATACATTATGCCTAAGTTATAAACAAACGCTGCTGAGTTAAGGATATTTCTCCGTCCAATGTACTGAATCTCTAGATGTCACTTAGCTGCCTCCGTGAAATGTTTGCTCAAGGCTTGGCTGTGTGTTCCAAGTGGCTTATATAGATTTTCCATGAGACCCAACCAAACAGATGTCTGTATTACTGCCTGCTCCTTTCTTAAGCACCTGCATTTTCCTACCGGCAGCACAATGTCTGGAGTAGCTGTCAACCAAGAGGAGATATACTATAAAAAATAAAGAAAGAATTTGTGCCAATGGCCAGTGCTGTTCTTTCTGCCTCTAACCTCAGTAAGGCTTGTGATCATGGCAAGTGAGGACTCTCTTTCCCAGTGGCTGTCCCTATGTGATATCTGATCATTGCAGGTTCCTCCCTTCCTATGTTTTATGGTTGCTGGCAGCTGACCTGAACTGAAATGGAGCATCCATTTGGGTAGAGTGGTACTGTTGAAATATTCACAAGCTGTGTAACAGGCTTACTTCACTATCTAATGACTGTTTAACCTTTCAATTTGCTCTTGTTGAGCATCAACTGTATTATGTGTCTTTCCTCTTGAGTCTTGCCCAAAGCTTTGTGTGTGCTCCTAGTTAGGAACAGAGGCTTGGTGGAGATAGTGCTGGAAGAGTCTTGCAATAAAACCACTGTGAAGAATGATTGCCAGGGCAGTCAACAGACAACATGGGAAAGATACATGAAATCTTAAATTTATTCTAGTTTAAGAGGCCATTTCACAGCCTTGAAAACTGTGTGTACATTAAACAAATAATGAGCACAAAACTAAATTCCCTGTTTGAACATCTAGGTTCACCCTCTTTTTTTTTTATTCCCTCAAACTGAGTATTTAAAAGTTGGATTTTTCCATGTTTAGTGTAGAAAGTATCCCTGAAAGATGATTCATCTCACTTTGCATGTGCTGTATCTGTAGAGAATTGTGTTTTGGATGTTTTTTTCTATTCACATTTAAAGGACACTTAGACCAATCTAGTCATGTAGGCTTCAGCACCTACATGGTTACAGTTATGCACTGTGAGAAGCACCTAAAGACAATTGAATTACAATTTTTGTTTTAAAATAAAGTCTTACAGTGCTACCATGTATATATTATAATTAGACTTTTGAAACAGTCATTCATGATACAGAAGATCTGTGCTTTAAGACCTCTCTATCCAAAATTGCTGGAACTTACATCTCTCACTCAGGTAAATTCCACCACTGGGGCCTGTGCCAAAGATATCGCAGCTAACAGATGCACCAAATACTAAACTCCTTAGGAACTGTGGCCTCACATGGTCCAAATCTACACCATACCATAACCACAAATGACACAAAACACACTAAATGAGATTTATTAAAAAAAAAAGAAAGTGTTCACTATCTCCATTGCTATATTACTTTGGTTCAAGTTAAATTCTGAATTTAACTTTCCCACTTTGTTGCCAGATGTCCTGCTTCCAGGAGACAGGCAGTGGGTGAGGAAAATAATTAGAACTCCAAAGGTGAATTAATGAATGCTGATGTTCATCTGGCAGATAGCACCTCTACCTTGTACCTTTTTTTAAAACCTTTGTCAAATGACAGTTGATTTCAAAGGCAGGAGAGAACATATATGTGCCTTTATACAGTAGGTTTTGCTGAATTTCAAATTTTAGAGAATGGGGGAATTATAAAACTTTCTTCTTCCAAATTCAGCTGTGTGCATGGGGGGCATCTAGATAAAGTCAGTATTCATTCTTTCTCAAAATTAATGAAAAGAACTGGACATGTCCAGAGCAAACCTCCTCAGAAACTGATTTATTCCATCTTGTTTAGAAACTTGTATATATTACATCACAGGCTGGAAGAACCATTCCCTCTGGGTTAACAACAGAGAAAGTTAAGACAGTTCACACAGGCTGAACATCTAACTTCTTGGTGAGATAAAGTTAAATTGCATGAATGTCAACCTCATTTGTATCTGTTGTTTGGTTTCCTTTGAGAGAGTGGTTCAGAGACTTACGAGACTGTTGAAGAATGAAGGATGGCAAACCAGGCAAATGTCATGAAGAGGACCAAAAAGCCTTAGGACAGGTCAAGAAATAAGAGATGATAGACCCAAAAGAGAGAAACTAAGATAACACATACAGAACATTTTAAACTTGTTAACTCCAATAGATATTTTGTCATTGAAAAGGTAATGACACTGAGACAACGTTGTCAGACAATAGAATCCCCCAAAATAATTAAAAGACAAACACTGAAAAAGGAAATGGATATCCAATCCTTTTGTTGGCCCTTCAGGAAATAAAAAATTAATAGGGCTTCAGGCAGGAAAGGGTAGTACCATCCACCTCTGGATATCCAGCTGATGATATTATAACAAAAGAGGTTTCCTAAATAATGCCAGGGAATTTCCAGAACAACTCAGACACACATGACTCTGCTTTGTGGAATATGCTGAGAATAAGTTCAGGAGTTTTAAAATAGAAAATAGAAAATCCTAATGATGGTAAGTTTTCCTTCCTTTATTAGGAGTGGGTAAGAAAAGGGGTAGATAGCACAGAAGGCTATAAAAGGTCAACAAAATATTTATGAATGAGTAACAAACTTTCTTGCTTTATTTAGGTTTAAATTTAAGGAAATAAGTAAAAAAATAACCTGGTTCAAGTTTAGGGTTTCTGAAAATGCTCATGATTTTCTTTGCTTTTGCTTGGTTTGATTGCAGGAAGAAATGAGATAGTAGTCTTAAAATCAGATCTGACTTTCTCAAGGAGTCATATCCACTGTAAGAGTCTCACACAATGGAGGGAGAGACAAATACATAGAAGCATGTAAACTATCAACGAACTAAAGTGCTTATAAACGTCTGTAAGAAACAAAAAAAGAAAAAATGCAGTGTATTTATTAATTTTGAAATGGTGGGCACAGCTGAAACTGACTGGAGTGATTATTGTAAGTGAAATCTAAGGTGTCCCCTCAGGTGGAGAGGTGAAAAGAGAAGATACTGGAGAGTAACACTATATGTCAAAATACAGTGCCAATGCCACAATTTCAGATGGGGAAATGGCTGTGACAGCAACTTTTTGTACATAAAGTTTATTAGCATAAATAAATAAAAGGAAATAATTAGAATGAACTCCTGCTGCAGATCTCCACACAAGAGGAGACAACTTAAACTGCGAGCTTAGCTCCTGAGAGACAGCGCAGGACATTCATAAGAACATAAAAGGAGAAGTGAAAACAATACACAAAATATATTGCTATGAGACAGGAAGTCTCAAAGACAATGCAAAGAGTTTACAAAGTATATTAAGACAAGTGATGCTACAGAGAAAGTAGAGGATACCTGACGGAAAGAAACATCCTAACAGCCTCCAGTACCTATTCATGAGCATGTGATACTGTAATCAGAAGGGATTAAATATCTATGCAGCCAGGTATTCCTGTTAGTAGTGACACTGGGAGTAAAGGAAGCTTGCTGAATTTTATAAATTCCAAATATTATTAGGGTACAGGCATTGCATGAGTATATATTAGTGTATATGACCCCCAAGTGTACCACAAAATCTGGAGCATAATGCCGCTCTCCCAGGATTCTAGTGTTCTTAGACCCCTACTCTCAAAAGATCTCTATCTGGTGAAAATATGCTGAACTGTGTATTGATATTTATTTAGTAATAACAGGGTTATAAAACATAGAATCATAGAATCATAGAATCATAGAATCAGATGGCTTGGAAAGGACCTCTGAGATCATCAAATCCAACCCTTGATCCACTACCACCGCAGTTACTAGACTATGGCACTAAGTGCCACATCCAGTCTCTTCTTGAATGCCTCCAGGGAGGTGGCACCACCTTCCTGGGCATCCAATTCCAGCGCCTAACCACCCTCTCTGTAAAGAATTTCTTCCTAGTGTCTTATCTAAACCTCCACTGGCAGAGCTTGAGACTGTGCCCTCTTGTCTTACTGACAGTTGCCTGGGAGAAGAGACCAACCCCCACCTGGCTACAACCTCCTCTCAGGTAGTTGTAAAGAGTACATGTTGCTGTTATTTCCAGTTCCTCCAGATGAGATCACTGTTGGCTGTTGGAGCATCTTTGCAGCTCCAGCCTGAAATCAGGGAGCTGATCTTAAACCTGAAGCAGAAGTGGAGAAGCCCTCACACAACCTCACAGCAGGCTCACCTAGTATGTGGCCACCAAAATCGCAGCTGTGCAACTGCAGCTGTGCCTCCCTACACAAAAGACTTCTCTGGAGCAAAACAAAAACCTGTCGGTTGGCACCATCTCACCTGGGAGGCAGCAGTACCAGCTGAGAGGCAAATCCAGAGCCTACTACCCTTCTCCAAGACATGTGCCTGCCTGTTTCCTAATTTGGAAACAACAGTGGTAGGTTGCTTGAGGTCACACATGCAGAATAATCACAGAGAAATATTGTGGTGCTATGGAAATAGTCCAAAGGAAACAAAGGAGAACAGTAGATGAAATGCATGCAAATTTTGATTTCATATACAAAAAAAAAGCATGGAAAATATTTTCAGCCAGGACCATTATCATATGAATTATGAGCTGTGTGAAACTTATGTATGTGACAACAATTCGTCATTTTTTTCTGATATGGGGAAGTATCTTATGGAATATTGGTGGGTTTTAGGTTCAGTCTTCTATCTAACCTTTACATTAATAATTTGGAAGACACAGTAAATTCATTGAGAGGATTCACAACAAGGAGAGAAGAGAAATAAAAGGCATCTCAGAGAGATTAGGATAGAAAACAGCAAAATCAGTTACATGCTGTGTGAGTTAACATAAGCAAAATAATCTGAAATACCAATAACAAACAGAAGACAGAAACTGAAAGGATTTATGTGGGGTGAAGAAGCATCATTAAATGTGAAATTGACCCATGATGTGAAGTGATAGCCAAAAAATGCCATCCGTTTTGAGATGAAACACCTCACCACAGAGTATGAAGATAGTGCTTCTTTTCAGTAGGACTCTGTGAGATCCTATCCACAGTACTGCATTCCTTCCCGGTTATCTCATTATCAGGATTACAGTTTGGTAAATGCCAAAGGAGTTAGGAAACAAGAAAATGTTGACACTGGATGGAGGAGGTGGAAATTAGTAAGCTAAATGTGGAAGCTTAGGCAGCAATGTTTAAAGGAAGAACATAACACATTGAAAAGGTCCTGGAACTGCAAGAGTTGGAAAAGAATTGTCTGATACAAATCTTGGTGCCACTGATCTAAGGCTGAAACAAAAAATAGTAGATAAATGCAAGTAAAATAACCAGGTATATTTCCTGCCAATTTTCACTATTAGGATTTCCTCCAAGAGAAGCTTTTTCACATAGGAGATTAAAAAGTGAATTAGACAGAATTCTGTGAGATGGATGGTTTTATAACTTAATAAGCGATTTCTGTCACTAATATGGGTCAAATATATCAAGACTGCATATGGTTCCTGCTGCTATTAGGAGTATTCAAGCACAGAATGTGTCTCTGTGATTCTTCTATGGTGTTCTTCAGTGAGGTGCCCTTGCATTTACCATTTTTTAGAGATCCTTGATCTTTTCAATGGCATGTAACTGACTGTAGGGAACATTTCTGACTGACTTGTATTTAACATGAAATTTCTAGCTGAGAAAGTGGGACCATGTTTGAGTACGTGCTGTTTCCAATTCACTGGACCTATTAGCAGTTTATACCCTGTGTTTGGTTAAGAATGTTCTCAGACGCCATTCTAAAATGTTATTAATCCTTTTCATTATTGTTTTTATCATTGTGGGTATGTACCATGTGCCAAAAATAGGCTGTGAGCTTTAGTTTCCTTGCCTGATAGTTTAATAATTCTCTCTTGAATAGGAGGACTTGCTTTCAGAAAGATTTATCAGGTTAAAAAAAGGTTTTGATTTAATATTTGAAGATGGAGTTAGCCTCCTGCTGTGCTTTAAGCATTTGAAAACCTGCTGCAAAGTGGCATTTCAAAGACAGCTTAATATTAAATTCAGTTTGCAATATTCATATCTAATTGTTGTAAGACCTGTTGTTCTGTTAATAAGTAGCAGAATAACAATGTTATTATGTTTGGTTTTCACATGCATTTTTAGACCTTTGTTAAAGGACATTGTTCTTGCAAAGGCTTTCCTCAAAGAAAAGAAAAACATTTACATATACAGTAGATAAACTCCTACAGCTTCAGAGCAGACTGGGTATTTATCATTTTGTGCAGAACTGATTTGAGTGTTATTCTGCTCAGCTAAGATCAGAGTACACATTGTATTTTCAGTTAAGGATTGGCTAGTTGTGTTATCCAAATCACTACATTATGAAAACAAAATATACAAGAATATGAAATTACATGAATAGGAAAATGTGCTATTTTTTTTATGAACAGCATGCAATCTTGTCCTCTGTGTTTTCTTCTACAGCAGAGGTAATGTAATAAAGAATTTTGTATGACTACAGCACTGATGTTATTGGGTGATTTAAAACCATTTTCTCATTGTAACTCAGCTGTTCTGCATTTTTAGAGATTGTTTTTACCAATATTACTGAAAATACCAAGAGAGTAGCTACAGAAGTGACACTGGCTACTTGCTTCTTTTGGATGGCTTTTATCTGGCATAAAACTATTAAGCATACAGTCATTATGAATCATTAATAGCCTGACAGCAAAGTTGACTGCAGTGGGAAAATCAAGTCAGTTTTATTATTCATTAAGACATTCCTGAAGGAGCTAACTTTTCACAGAAAGAATAGACAATAGAATTATAGTATTTCATACTTATAAATGTGATCATGTGTTAAACTACTTTGCCTTCTTATAATCAGATTTTTTCAGTTACTTATGCTAATCATTTTGGTAACATTTTTATTGCATGCATTCTGCTTAATTCAAAAACCTGTCTTCCAGGATATTGAAGTAATGTCTGAATTTCATTATAATAGTTATGGTATACACCCCTTCCTATATTAAGATTTAGTTTCTCCAAGGAATTTTATAAATTAAAATTAGACCAACTATGAATTTAAACCCAGTCTGAGGACAGTGCCTCACATTCCTCTTCACACAGGTTTTACTGTTTTCCAAACAGAAAAAAATTACAGGTTTTGTAAAGATGTGTAGAGTTGTGATACAGAACCATATCATGGAAAGAAATATATGATAGTGGCTTGATACACACAGTCCAATAAAGACAAGACAACTGAGACACTTAACTTCTTTTTTCTTTTTTTTTTTCCCCCCCTAATTTTGGCCTCCTTTGATATGGGACAGTACCAGTAGCTTACAAGTAAGAGTCAGAGGAATAACATTGGGGTAAGGTGCTGTAGAGAGATATATGATTACAGCTGTTCTTATGGTAAAATATGCAAGCATTTCCCTCATATTCTTGAACTCAGACTAACTTTTGGAGATACTTTTAATACAAGTTCATGAACACAGTCAGTGGGGTTGGCTAAGATTTCACTTGCCTTCTGTGTATTTAAGCCAGGCACTTATCCAGGATCTCAATCTCTTCATTTTGTTGTCTTCAGAATGTGAATTGCAGTGCCACACAAAAAAACCATCTAGAAGTCTAATGTATGTAGTGGTTTTATATTTTTGGTCATAAATGTATAAGGGGATTTTCCATGCTCACAAATGGAATAACACTGAACTTCATAGAGGAGATTCCCCCATATCCATGTATATGAAACAGACTTTTACTCCCAGCTTTTCATTTGGTCCAGTTTCTGAACTTGTCTGGGAACATAAGCTTACATGACTGTGCAGAAAACCTTATTTTAAAGGAGTAAGTAAATTCAGAAAAACTTTGTCTTAGATGTTAGCATCACAGCTTGGTAAATCCAACGTTATTCTCAAACTTCTTAGATAGTTCAATATTGGCACTTTAAGATGGACATAGGAAAACCCATGATTCAAAACATCACACGATAAACAAATACATTCAGAGCAATCACAACTAACATATGTTGTAAATGCTGAATGTCTGTTTGCAAACTTCAGTTCAAACAAATTATTGTAAAATAACGCTTGAATATTAAGGAGTCTAGGTAATCTTCCAGTACACATCATGCTTTCTTCACGGGCATGGAGATAGCATTATTCATAAGCCAAAAAGACACCACCAAAATTAGAGAAGTGATACTAAAACAGTACTACAGAAAAGTTAACACATCCTGAGAACAATCTGTCATCAAGTTGGTTCTGGTCTAGGATCATAGAATTGTTTAGGTTGGAAAAGACCTCTAAGATTATTGTGTCCAACTACTAACCCAGTTCTGCCAAATCCACCACCAAATCATATCCCTAAGCAACACATCTACACGTCTTTTAAAATCTCCAGGGGTGTAGACTCTGCCACTTCCCTGGGCAGCCTGTTCCGATGCTTGACTACTCTTTCAGTGAAGAAATTTTTTTCCTAGTATAAAGACTAAACCTCCCCTGGCACAATTTGAGGCTATTTCCTCTCACCCTGTCACTTATAACCCAGGAGAAGAGACCAACCCCTGCATTGCTACAACCTCCTTTCAGGTAGCTGTAGAGAACAGTAAGGTCCCTCCTGAGCCTCCTTTTCTCCAGGTTAAACACTGCCAGTTCCCTCAGCCTCTCCTCAGGAGTGTACTACCTGGCTACATGAGTGAAGGGAAAACGTGCATGTTAAGAGACACTATGCAACAAGATATTGCTAGACTTGTTGAAGACATTTACTACAAGGTTAATGATACCATAGTCATCAGTGACATTGGGATTATGGGCCTGAGTGACAGATAGAATGCTAGTATTCTTCACAGTGATTAGAAAGCAGATAAAAAGGGAGGGATTGCGAGGGAAGAATATCAATGCTATTTCAACCACGTTCTGTCATTGTTCCCTACGCTTACGGGAAGAGGTATCACTATCTCTTACTATTTCAGTGTACCTCAGACAGATCATCCAGGACCTTGCATTTAATCATCATCTTTATTCCTTTCATCTGCAATTTTTAACAGTGATCTCTCCCTCTCACTCATTCCCACAACTCCCTCAGAAAGCTTTTTGTGTTCCTGGCCTCTCTGTTTCTCTCTCCCCACTGGCACTTCGAGCCCATTTGCTCTTCTCACACTGTCTCTTCTCATAAGTTTCTAAAAAAATCATTTTTTCCGTTCATTACTCCAGTATACATGACAACCATTCTTGGCAAAGATCCCCCCATACCTTAACTTGAAAGTACCGTGAGAACTGGTACGTTTAAGACACAAATGTAGGCACATGATATATATAATAATCTGTGGAGCAGAATATAAAACCCCAGAACAAAATCACGACTTTATTGCTGGTGTCATCCAAAGAATCTATAAATCTGAATTTTATATCTGCAACACATGAGCAAAATCTGGCCTGTATTTCTTTTTAACATATCTTCATTCTAATCATTCCTAACACTAACTGCAAGTGTCTCAAACTTGACAGCTAGTTTAGCATTAGACAACAATAGAATATTTCATTTCTGTAAGTTTAGTTATCTTGTTAAAATTCATATTTGCTTGTAAAATACTGAGAAAGGCTTTTAATCATTTGCTGTCAAAATGCCAGGCAGGTTTTTACATCAAGAATTGGTAAAGTCAAAAAAACCTTTTTAAGTATTTTTTTTTTTAAATGTAAGATATATTTTCATACTGGCTGAAAAAAATACCAATAAAACATATAGCTTTAAAAAGAGAGAGGGAAGAATGAAAGATAAAGGTGGGGCTTGCAAATCTGTGGGGTTTCACTCCATGCAGCACATGTGGGTGTATGGTGACTCTGAGGTTAAGAAAAGTAGATGGGGTGGGGGCTTTCAAGCCCGAGAGAGGAGTAGAGAAGATCCTGAAAGGAGGAGTTGCCTGAGATCAGGTCCTGTAGGAATCACATCAGAGAGAATATAAGCAGGATGGAAAATGGGAGCTATGATATGTTGCCAAGCACGAAAGAAGATGAAAAGTCTGTAAAGGACTGGGGAGGCTGAAGGATGAGGAGGAGGGAGTAAAAACAATGAGTTGAAATACAGTCTCCTATGTTGGCAAAACAATCTTCTCCATAGCACCTTCTCATAGCCCAGCTGTTTCATCACTATCACTCCACTGTGATTGCTCTAAGACCTGTATGGAAACAACAGAGAAACTATTTTGTGGTACCTTTATTCTTAATGATACATTATCCATTTGTATTTGTAGGCCATCCATGCCCAGGAGCCTCTGGGCACATAACAAAATATAACCAAAACACAGTTTAGTTTTAAAAAAGGCAACATGGCCCAATTAATTCCCCAATTAATTAATTTATTCGACATAGCTTTGAATTTTGGTCTAAGGATTTTATGTAGGACATTGAAAAAAAAAAAAACAGTTCCACTGACAAGACAGGTAATTATTTTATTCAATGATTTTTCTCAATGCAAAGCTATTAATAGCTGGATCACTAGTGGGGGGCTAAATTCTGCCCTGAGGTAAACCCAGCACCATTTCATCAACTTCAAGGGAATTGCTGTTTTACTTGGTTCAGAACTGGGCTGTTAAATTATAAGTGCCCAGTTATTCATAGAACTGAACTAAATTCTTTTTCTGTTCTTTCTTTCTTTTTTTTTTTTTTTTTTTGTTCTTCAAATGTAAAAGTTAGTTCTAAATCACAAAACAAACCTGAAGTATATGCATATAGTTCCTCTTCTAAGGAATAGAGGTGAAATGTTCTTCCTCATAACTGCTTGAGCAGCATCTACAGGCCCCATCTGCGTCCACAGAGTTCTCTTTCTGAAAAAACACATTCAGGGCTTGACAAGACCTCAAATACAGTTCACATTGTCTGAAAACAAATGACATATGCAAGGTAAGAGGAAAAAGGAAAAGCAAACATATTCAAATATTTAATGTTTAATGTACAAGGCTGCATATCTTTTCTCCTCCTCGCATATCCAAAACTTCCTACACATTTGTTACAAATACATCATCAAATATCACAAGAAAAGTTCCTGTGTGGTTTCTTTAGCCTCTGGACACTCTGAAGAGGAAAGAGGTTTAGGTTTTGGGATCACTGTGTCCATGTACTGTCAGCGTGGTGGTGACTCCTCATTCCTATGAAGGGAGGGAAGAGGTGGGGAATGAACGCTGATCTGCCTCCATTCTTGGAGTGGATTTCACACCCACATGCTTTCATGTGCCCTGTTATGTTTAAATACCTCATTATTACAGCCATATTATCTCTTTGCCATAACTTACTTCCCTCTTTTGAACATACTTATACTGACACTAATATCCAAGTGTCAGGCTGAAAGGAAATTTGCCTTGTGCAAGGCAATAAACTGATACCCCTCAGTAGCATTCTTGAGAGAAAGGGCATTAACAATTTTCTGTTGCATACAGAAACTTTGTGCCATGAGGTATTACTAGGTAGCCCTGGCCTTCTCTATATTATGCAGCACGTTTTTTCACCTTAGCAGTAACAGACATTTTTTCATTGCTAGCATCTTCCTTCCATTCCTTTCTGTCCTTCTGCATGTCTTCAGCTACAAATAGCAAAAATAGTCTGCAATCCCCCAAATTCAAATTGGAGTATAGTACCACACTGAGAGGAAATGTGATTTAATAACTTGTTAGCTTGGGACTAGAAAAATTCATTTTCCAGCATTATTTTAGAGTGCTCAGGTGACCTTGAACAAATCCCTCTATCCCTCTCTCTGCCTAAATTCCCCATTTATATAACAGAGGCAATGATTTGTCTTTACTTGTCACAGTAAGGATAAGTACAAAAACATTATAAAACACCAACTGAAACAAAGAGAATATAGGAAATATATATTTGCAAGAGAGCAACTTAAATTTCAAGTATATATACACACACACATATATATATACACATGCATATTTCAAGTCCTTGCTCCCTGCCTTGTCATCTCCAGAGTTTTAGAAACAGGAGAACTAGGAAGTACATGAGTTTCTCCCACTTGTAAAACTGGACGTTATCAGTAATTTTATTAAAAATGGCCATATATGAGGTAGGTTAATATCAACATAAAAATTACTGAAGATACTTTCTTCTTTGTTGCTTAAAACCCACTGTAGCCAACATTTATCAAAACTGAACAGATGAATTTACTACCACTGATGAATTTACAAACATGAAAACACCCCTAAACAGTGAAAATATATTTTTTAATACAAAAAACCTATACTAATCGTTGAAACAATAAATCTGTATAATGCAAACTGTTTTGAAAACAAAATAAGAGTTCCAAACCTCATTAGCAGGGAATCCAGTCATTATTTAACTGTGAAAAAGGAGAGTAGAATCCATGTTCGACCCACTGGGACTGAATAGAGCCTGTAACTATATTTCAGTATAGTCCATAACTGTATCACTTGGGAGGAGTTACTATATTTCAGAACATTACTAATATGTAGTTCATCAAAAACTGTTTGAAAGGCAGGGAAAAGTCACCCTTAGTGTAAATAATGCTGAGTAATTATGAAGAGAAAAATTTATTGTGTTAGTATAGAAATCTCAGATAAATGCACCGGGTGTGCCACAGTTACTACACAATGCTTCCAATCCAAATAATGAGTTGTGTTGCGTGGGGATTGTGAGACCTGCTGGGATGCATTTGTTGCCAATTATTTTTATGGGAAAGATCACTGTGATATCAATGTATTGCGCAGCATTTTTGTTGAACTCACCCTGGAACCCGTGTTGTGACAGTCTAAAACTTCTTTGACACCTGTGGTATGGAATTTGATGTCCTTGAGCTTTTAAATTTAGGTTTTTTAATATCCATGTTGTGAAATATTTGTTGCACACCCAGTCAAATCAGTTCCTTAAGCATACGGGAGTAAATACTGTGATTTTCAAGAAGGAATTCTACACGTTTCAAAAAAGGTCTTGTGTCTGTACTACACAGTTGTTTTGCAAATGATATTGTCTACAATGCAATTGAAGATAGTAATATTTTACTACCCCAGAGACTAATGGATATGATACTCCAGTGGTTGTGCTGTTTACTAAAGCACAGGTAAATGCCCTGACTTGTTACTAAGATGTCTGTAAACAATTAGTTGTGATCTCAAATAAAAAGCTTTAGGATCACAATCGAGATTTTTTAATTTCCTTTAACACTCCCTTCATTTGCACATTGTGAAGAATTGTATCTAAGATATGTGTCTGGGCTGTCTGCCAAGAGTTTTGGGTTCTTAACAGATTGTTTTTCCCTGTGGGGTCGACTCCCTTTCTGCTTGAGATGTCCACTTTTGTCTGTATTTCCTGAACAAGTCACTTACATGCCTAACTCCTATACATCTTGACTGCTTAAAGAAAAGAGGCATGTTGGTAATGTTATCACCAATTGTTATCACCAATTATCAACCATCCTTAAATGTAAAGTTAAACACTTTGAAGTAATTCTCTAAATGCTGTTCTCAAAATACCATTCTTTGCTGAAATTGCTTGTCAATCACTGCCCAGTCTCACACCTCATCAATGAACACAGCAATTCGAGACAACAGTGAGGATCATAAGCGCATGTGCTGGCTTCTTATTTTGCTGAATCTCCCAGTATTTTTTCATGCAGGAATTCAGACATGGGCCTGCTCAGGCTCTCCTGTCTGAGCAGTCCCCTGCTACCCCACAGGTGATCAACTAGTTGAGCTGTAGCAAACATGATCATGGTGCACACAACTGTCCTTAGCCTTGGGATTCAGTGATCGTAACATCCACACATAAGACGAGCATGATGAAATTTAAAGTAGGTCACTGGGAGACATATTCACATATGATCTTGGCATTTTTTTGTTCTTGACTGAACTTAGGTTTGGTGGGGGGTGTTTTAGCACCTAAAAACTTTGCAGGTCTTTCCAAAATTGCTCTTCAGTACAGTTTTAGAAAGTAGAAGTGCATTTGGTAGACAGAGTACCCTGTAGGATCTGTTTATAAAATGAGAGGAAAGATTTCATAATGACAGCTGCAGAGGATGTGGTCTTCTCCACTTTCTGCACTGTATTTGCTGGCTTTGTGTAGACAATCTGTAATTTAAGACATCTAAGGTTTCTCTGGCCACGTATGCTTATGCCCCCAAAAAGACACTGCAATGTCATCCGCAGAAGAGACTGTTCTCAAACTTGAGATTTCTACACATAAAGTACTATAACTCGAGAGTGTCTAAACATATGGACATGAACTTGTGGTAAGAATATTCATCAGCTTTTTCTGTACGCCCTGCAAAATTTATCTGTGTTTACGAATTTGAACACCTGGTGAATTTTTTTTTTCCCAACTAACAGCTGTAAGGACAAGACTCAGAAGTCAAAAGGAGTACCAATTTAAAAAAACTGAGTTGGGAATAAGGATATCTGTCTATAAATCTTTGTTTCTACTTCAGAGAAAAATTGACCAAAATATTTAAAAACTGTTGAATATGCAACTTTATTGAATATTTATTAATAATATTATGCAAATTTTCTGGATCAAACAGTAATTTATGTAGTGTTCCCTTAGATATACTATCTAATATAATACCCAATAGACCAGGAACTGGATGAAGCTCACAATGGTGACTTTTCTTAAGAGTGAAATGTATTGACAGGGCAAACATATGGATTTAGAACACGAAGAACAAGTTTTCATTTCTTTCATTTGTGAATAACAACAAAAGAAGTAGTTCATCTTTAATTTTTGAAAGATGAAAAACCAACTATGACAACCATTCACAGTACATAAATAGAACATCAATGATAAATTATAAAACAGATAATTTTCCTTAGTGAATAATGAACAGCAAATGCTGAAAAATTAACCATTTCATTTATGTTGATAGAAAACTTGAGAGCATACCAAACTAAGTTTTCTGGTTTGAACAGCAGAAAATGAATGACAGATTCAGCTTCCAAACTGATAATGAGTTCTGGGTCAATTTGCAGTGTACCTTGCCAGTGAAATTCAAGAAACGTTTAACATATTGAATATTCTAGTGATCCTTCTCAACTTCTAATTGGACTGGAAGTCTATCTGCTTCTAGGTATGTTAACTGTATTCTTTTAAAAGTATAAGTTTACTGGGATATTCAAACATGTATTGCATCATTTATTTTGAAGCTTGCATGATACTTTTGTATGAAGAAAGAGCATAGGTGTCGGTACGCTGTAAGGTGATGTATGTGTATACCTTCAGGTGTGTATACCTCAGATATTTTCATGTTTGGGGCACACATACCAACTGTGTTTAAGGAATCTGCACTTCAAAAATATTTTTCTTTGCAGGCCTTCAGGTTATGTTTTGGTTAAGCAGCAGTTAGCACACTACTTTTCAGCAATAAGATTTCAGTTTGTGATGCTTGCCTTGGTTTTGTCTCTTTACACAGTGTGGTGATGCTCTAAGCAAAATAACCTGATGCTATGTGGCCTACATTCAGAAAGTGTGTATCCATATCAATTCCAAGATAAAGCTTTGCTCAGTGAAGGAGACAATTTCCGTAATGCATACATACATACACACGAATAATGTATTTCTGTGCTTAACTTGCTACCTCTGCACATTCCCTATTAGGTGTGTTTGAAGAAACGGGACCCAAAAAAACCTTTCTCTCTCAACAAGGACAGTTGCTTCAGAAGAGGAAGAAGAGTCATGCAAAGTTTTTCATCACCTGGTGAACAGTCCCACAGTCCTGTGCCATTTTTTGTCAAAACCTTCTTTTACATTTCCCACCAAGGCTTCTGACTTCCACCACAATGCCCCAGTATTTGAGTATGCCTGGAAGTTGTAGTAGTTTGATGTTGCATAAAACTTTCTCATTTCATAATGCCTTACAGACACTGAGAAGCTTTCTGAACTGATATTGGTGGCAGGTCATAAAATCTCATTGATCACTGACAAAATGCCCAACATCTTCAGCAGAAGGATTGAAGCAATATTTTAAAGTTCTTTACTTTTTCCTCTTTCCTCTTCACTTCCTTTTTGTCAGCAGGGGCATTTGTTTTTCATTTTTATTATCAGATGCTAACTAGAAAAACTAACAAAAGAGAAACATATTTCTCTATTCTTTTTAGAGCTGGCCACTTCATTAGCAGGATCCTAAACTGTGTGGAAGATAACTTCCTGACACAGTTGGTGACTGAGCCAACTAGGAAAGGTGCCCCACTGGATCTGATGTTTGTGAACAGAGAAGGACTGGTGAGTGACATGGTAGTCAGAGGCCACCTTGGGCACAGAAATCACAAAATGATAGAGATTCTTGGAGAAGTAAGGAGGAGGATCAGCAGAACTGCCACTTCCAGAGAGTAGACTTTGGCCTGTTTAGGAATCTGGTTGACAGAGTCCCTTGGGAGGAAGCTCAGAAGGACAAAGGAGTCCAGGAAAGCTGAACATTCTTCAAGAAGAAAATCTTAAAATTGTAGGAGCAGACCACCCCCTTGTGCCAAAAGATGAGCTGGTGGGCAGGAAGATTGGCCTGACTGAACAGAGAGTTTTGTCTGGAACTCAGGATACAAAAGGTGAATTTATAACCTTTGGAAGAAGGAGCAGGTCACTCAGGAGGACTACAAGGAAGTTTTAAAGTTATGCCAGAAGAAAATGAGAAGGTACAAAGCCCAATTAGAACAAACATAAAAGACAATTAAAAAATGCTTCTATAAATAAGTGAGCAATAAAAGGAGGGCTAAGGAAAATCTCCATTCTTTATTGGATGCAGGAAGAAACACAGTGACATAGGGTGAAGAAAAAGGTTAGTGGCATAAGTGCTCACCAAGCCACTTTCAATCATTTATCAATCCCTGCCTAACTGGGGAGGTCCCAGTTTACAGCAAGGTAGCAATTGTGACGCCCATCTCTGAGAAGGGCCTGAAGGAGGACCCAGGGAATGACAGACCAGTCTGACTTTGCTGCTGGGGAAGGTCACAGAGCAGATCATCTTGAGTGCCATCATACAACGTTTACAGAACAACCAGGAGATCATGTCCAGTCAGCATGGGCTCATGAAAGGCAGATCCTGCCTGACCAACCAGTTTTTCTGCTATGGCAAGGTGAACTGCTTTGTGGATGAGGGAAAGGCTGTGGATGTTGAGTACCTAGACTTTATTTGACAACATTTCCCAAAACATTCTCAGAGAGAACCTGGCTGCTCATAGCTTGGATGGGTATATTGTTCACTGTGTAAAAAACCAGCTGGATGGCCAAGCCCAGAGAGTGGTGGTGAATGGAGTCACATCCAGCTGTTGGCTGCTCACAAGTGGGGTTTTCTAGGGCTCAGTATTAGGGTGAATATTGATGGCTTCAACAAGGGGATCAAATACACCCTCAGTCAGTTTGCAGATGACACCAAGCTGGGCAGGAGTGTTGATCTGCTGGACAGTAGGAAAGGTTCTACAGAGGGATATGAACAGACTGGATCAATTGGCTGAGGCCAACTGTATGGGATTCAATAAGACAAAGTGCCAGGCCCTGCATTTGGGTCACAACAGCACTATGCAGGGCTACAGGCTTGGGGATCAGTGGTAGAAAAGGACCTGGAGGTGATGGTTGACAACCACTGAACATGAGTCATGAGAAATGGAGTCACAGACAAGATCTTACCACTCTCTACAACTACCTGATAGGAGACTGTAGCAAGTTGGGGGTTAGTCTCTTCTGCTAAGTAACAAATTATAGGACAAGAGGAAATGGCCTCAAGTTGCCAGGAGAGCTTTAGATTGTATATTAGTAGAAATTTCTTCATGAAAAAGGTGGTCAAGCATTGGAACAGGTTGCCCAGGGAAGTGGTGGAGTCCTACAGGTATTTAAAAAAGATGTAGATGTGGCACTTACGAACATGGCTAAGGAGTGAACTCAGCAGTGCTGGGTTAATAGTTGGACTTGATGATCTTACAGGTCTCTTCCAAGCTAAATGATTCTGTTATTATTTATAAACTTTATCTGTGAATAAAATGAATTTTATTGGATACTAAGTGGCCTACATCCTGTTCTGTCTTAAATAAAGTAGACCTCGAAAACCCATGGCCCTTTAAATACCCAATACTTTGAGCACAGGCTGAACTGAAATGTAGCCCTGAAGTCCATGCAGTCTTTCAGCTTCACCTCTTTTTCTGAAAGGAATTCAGCTGCTGGTAGCTAGCCTACCACTATAAGTTTGTGCCATTTCTCTCCCTCCAACCCAGATCTATTGGTTCTTGCCTTCAAAAATATCACATAAACACAGAAACCCCCTTAGATTACAACGGTTCAAGCCACCAAATACCTTAAAATTATCTGAGTCAATCAACTTAAGTTTTATCTGCAATGGGCACTCACCCAAAAGTGGTTCCCACTGAGGTCAAATGCCTTGGTTACAATTGACATTGTCCTCGGTGCAGTTTGGAGGTGGATCCTCCAACTGTCCCACTTACTATTCTTGGGTCCACCTACACCATTGAGTGATTTGAACAAAACAAATTTCTTTTCGGATTAAGTCCAGACTGAAGGAGAAAATCCTAAATTTCAAAGAGGGGGAATGTAAAGCTCCCAGCCAAACCAGCTCTGATTGACATATCAACTCCCACAGATCCAAACCCTTGGTTAAAACAGACGCAGTCAAAGGGAGTTTTGATGTGTTCCATCTGATGACAGTCGAATACTTGCGAAGCCAAACAGATGTTCATTTTACAATATTAGAATAGATTTTAAAGTTAAATAATTAGCTATATGAAATAAATTTTTTGTACTTCTTAAAAAAGAACAGAACTTCTCGAAAGCACAAATGCTGCTTTGAGAAGGCTGCTAATTTCTGCGCTATGTCATTGGGCTTACTGTCATGCAGAGTCACCCACATGCATCTCTCTGTAGTAGCTGTTGCCTTTTTTTTTCATGCTCACATGTAGCATGCATCCACTCACAGCACAGAAAATGCAGTGCTTTAAAGATCCTCAGAGTGGAGCTCATCCACAGTCTACCAGAAATGTAGGATCAGGAACTAATACCTTGGTGCAAGGTCACTCCAATTCCCTCCCTCTGTTTTTCTCTCTCTGTTTTATTCCAATGGGAATTCAATAATACAATCTTGAGTGGAGTCTTCAGACTATACCATTAGCTTATTGAGTAACTGCATCTGCTTTTAAATTTTAATGATGCATTTTTAATATGATAAATGTATTATACTTCAATGGGTTTATATGCAGGTCGAATAAACTATGAGTTTTGTTACTCTTCAAACATTACTTTCCAAAGAACATCCTTATAATTGTATAGCTCATGTAGTTGCACACGTTCCTGGTAGTCTTAAAATGACTGTTGTTCTGTACCAGTGAACACAAGCTACTTTTTACTGCAAATGGAAGTTAATTTTTTTGTCAACTTGTGAGCCATATCACCTAGAGTTAGGCTTATAAAGTGTTTCACCTATATGGCTGCTAGGGGAGGAAGAGGAGTTTTTTCCTGTTGGCTGGTTACAACAGGATTCAGTAAAAAAAGTGCTTCCGATAGTTTGTTTGAAGCTGAGTTGCTGGAAAGTGTTTGTGATATTCATAAGGTTTTCTTGTACTAGCCAGATACTAAAGGAAGGGTTCAAAAAGATATCATAAATAGTAGTTACTGATTTTATAGAGAGAAGTGGATGGCTATAATAAATGATGAGAATTTTACCTTTTAATGTAACTACCAAAGGCACTTAAAAGACTGAGGCGCAAGATACAAATATAGGAGTTTGCTCAGGAAATCTATATGTATAAAAGAAAACAGATGTATGTTATTAGTTTTCCTTTGCTATTTCAAGTAAAGTGTATTCGACTTAAGAAATATTTCCAAATAATTATTACTGAATGGTTTCCTTGTTTAATACAAAATAAATACACTTTATCACAATTTTCTCCACCCTCCCTTGTCAGATTCATTAGTGGTGACCTAGAATACTTCTTCATGGTTCAAATTAGTTATTTGTACTTTTTGCTGATTCTCAATTGTTGATTCTCTTTTAAGAGTTTTAATAAATGTGCCACAGGGATAAAAGTGCTTACTTCTGGACATTTATCTTGAAGGAATTAAACTGAGACCAGAAGCTCAATCTTGTTTTAGTGTAATGAGTTCCAGTTGTTGTGTTTTGGTATGTTTTAATAAGATTAATTACCTTTTGCCCTGACTGATTCTTTCCTTCATTCCAGTGGCTAACAAAGAATGGACAGTCTCTGAATTACCTAAGCAAGAAATAATATCTAGTGCAGAAATATTATCCAGCTGGCAAAGAACTAATGTTACTGGTTTACACCAGCCTCCAGGCACAAATGGAGTCAAACATCTGCCACGTTGCAGCAATTTTCATCTGGCTAATGGACTGTTGGCCCTATATGCCAACTAGTGTAACCACGACTTACTTTAAAGTACTTCAGACCACCTCAAGATGATTTTCAGAATAAAAGGGTCTTAACCAGGTGTTAGTTGTTGCCCTTTCATTGTTTTCTATCAGTAAAGGATACAATAGACACTTTGACCTTGGTAGGATTTCTTACCCTTCCTTTCCTTAGAACAGATATAAGATCCCTGCAGAAAACATTCATTAATGTCTCCAGTGGTTGAATATTTGGCAGTAGTTGCATTTAACTTCTCTTTAAAGTCTACAAGATCAATCATCTCCCAAGTCAAAGCATAAAAGTGACTACAAACACAACCTGTTTGTTACCATCAGGCTCTTCATAAGTACATGGTCAGACACTATTGAATGATGGTGGACAGCAAAATTGCACTCAGTGAGGCTGATTCACTCCAGCATTTTGGTCATACCTTAACCCTCTTTCCTCTCTCTATAAATTATGTTCTCCTACTTAGACTTTGAGGGTTAGCCCTAAGTCTTTGAGCTGTACACACAAGTGCCACCAAAAATTACAAATTTATCTAAGTTGTAGCTTCATTCTGAATCACAACATGAGCAATTTGCAACAGCAACTGCTCCAGTGTGTCTATGATATTGGATTAATTCCCACCATAAAACGTTCATGGAAACTATGAAGAAGAATATATATAGATCACAAGTGTGGGTCTGGTTTGTTGCTGAGAGCTACTTGGCAAAATTTTTCATTATAAAAAAAGAAAATATATTTCACAAACCACTATTTGCAGTTCAAGCCACCTTCTTGCAGTGTTGGAATAAATTGATTTGGGGCAATGGAACCTGTGAGATTAACTCAAATATTCTTCCTTCAAAAGTTTGGATGCAATATCTGTCTGTTTTCATTCAGCAGCCTTTATATTTTCACACTATTAATGAATGAGTGCTTAATTGCCACAGTGAGTCTGTCTGAGGTTACTTCCCAGTAGAGTCTCTTGCCAAGGCCAGCTGGAATTCTGCTTGTATTCTGCAGCTGATTAGTGGAAGCTGCTATTGTTAAACATAAATAAATAAGAGACCCACATGCCAAAAAACCCATGGAGCTCAAGAAATGTGTAGGGCTCCCATGAAGTCAAATAATTTCCTTCAAATTAGAAAAGTTGTCTATGGATCAATACATAACTCCTGATACACCTATAAGAAATAACCAGCTGTGATCAACCTAACTGGTTACTGAGTGTCACCATTTCCCTGAAGAAATGCAATTGAAGTAACTTTTCTCTGACTTTACGGAATCAGGCTGAGGGGTTTTTTTCCACCAATCTTGAAGTGCCACTTTAGAGTAATACGAATATCTGGGTTCTTTTCTGTTTCACAGAAACCAAGACTGTTCAGACTGATTTCGGTTGTGGTGTGGTTTGTTTTTTTTTGTTTGTTTGGTTTGGGTTTTTTTGGTGGGTGTTTTTTTCTGTGTCTTAAATATTTAAAGCTTGAACATTCATTTTGATGTGGCTACAAGACACTTAGCTAAAACACTAACATTGCATACCTCAGTTCTCCACTAGAATCAGCTCCATTATTTCTATTGCATTACATAAGCCCTGGGTATCCTTGGGCTTTGTGTGGTGTGAGTCACCTACTTGCTAAGATACTATATTAGAAGCTCAGTAGAAAAATGTGGGGGCCTTTTTGTTTTAAAATTAGGCAGGCCTTTTAAAGCTTAACTACATCAAGGAAGTCATTAACAGAAAGTGCTCTGAAAAGCACCTTCTGTACATGAACTGGAGGTGTACATCACATACATGACAATTTTAAAGATACAGCTACATATGAGATCTACTGATTAAGTTGTTGGTAGGTTGCAGCATAAGCATGTGCCTGAACAAAGATACGATGTATCAATATGAGTACTGATTTATCCCTGACCTGCACAAGTAAACTGCAGAAGGGTCTACCTGTAATGTTTGAGTTATGTTAGTACAACACCAATGCTTTCACCAAGAGAAATTCTCTGATAGGAGATATAAACTATAACAAGTGTCAGTGGAGTGTATGTATCTACTGATTTTAAGGCCAAGTGAATGAAAGGAACAGCTTTGATTTTAAAGAAAGAAGTTGCCGTAGTGTTTTAATGTGGCCATTATGGAGCTATTTCTCAAGCCTCTTTTCTGGCAGGAAGTGTCCTATGGTTCTCCCTATTATAAACAGAATGTCTTTTTCATTTTTCCCAAAATCAAAAATGGTGGTTCATCCCACAGGCTGCTACTTCCTGGGTATATATCTAACAGGTGGTATTTACAGAAATATTCCTAAAACTGCAGTCCCTGGTTTCCTGGTTTCTCAGTTGGTTAATCTATCCCTAAATTTTATTTGAAAAATTTTTCTGGATAGCTTGACAGCCTTCCCAGTGGGATGGGGATCCTCAGAGTTCCTGGCCTTTCTCTACCAGAGAGCATTCAGACCCTGAGATGGAAAATGGGAGATGCATCTGTAATTTTGAAGAAGAAAAGCCAGGAGGGATCCTTTGACAAACCTTGCAGATTGCCTGACATCCTCTCAGCTAGTTCCTCCCAGACAGACTGGTGTGCCCGTACTACCTAGCACTGATGTATGAGTGTGTTTCAGCAGAAAGTATTCAAAATTATGCTAAATCTTCATTATGGCTTTCTTGTAAAGTTTTGGACCTGGCACTCAACCAAATGTCCAAACCCACAGCAAAGGTCNCTGACATCCTCTCAGCTAGTTCCTCCCAGACAGACTGGTGTGCCCGTACTACATAGCACTGATGTATGAGTGTGTCTCAGCAGAAAGTATTCAAAATTATGCTAAATCTTCATTATGGCTTTCTTGTAAAGGTTTGGACCTGGCACTCAACCAAATGTCCAGACCCACAGCAAAGGCCCTCCCCCCTCTCTTACCCTTTCAAGGTAAAGGGAGAGAAAAAAACCTACAGAAACTGAAGAACTCAATCTTCACCAAATTATATCAAAATATAGATATGTATTTACATATATCACAGTTATATACAATTAATAGACTATATACACATTAAGGGGGACCCCCAGAGGGAGAGAGTAAGGGAAAGGAAAAGGGAAAAAGGGAAAAAAAGGGACAAATGGAAGGAAAATAAAAACAAATACACACTCTCGAAACAAGAAAGAAGTATAAACCAAGTAAAATCTCACTACTTCCCTGGAGATAGCCAAATAATGCCAACCACCCGCTGGCAACCTCCACCTCCCAAGGCCTACAAGGCCGCACTAGGCCTCACTCCTCCATGCAGGCAGAGCTGACAGCGGAGAACCTGTGTCCTCAGATCCATCAGAAGGGAAGAGAGCAAAGGCTTCTCCCTCCTTCTTATTTATACCCCAAGTTACGTAAAAATGGTATGGATTACTGGGAGCACGGTCACTTGTTTGAAGTTACCAGGAAAAGGACCTGGACCAAACCATCACACTCTCTACAGAAGTATTTAAAAAAAAAAAAAAGTGTTTGAAATGAGGTTGTGTATCATCTTTCAAGGGATAAAGTCAGTTGGGATGGTGTTGGAGGACTACATAAAATGGAAAGATCTGATACCGGTCCAGAGTTGCCTATTCTGCCTTTCAGGAACTTTCACTGTTGTCTTGTCTTCAGACAGTGTCTATGCTTCCTCTGCAAAAGTTAGTGAAGCTGTGCAGAGGAATGGCAGGGCATGAGCTAGAAGTTAAATTGAATGGTGAGTATATGGTGATATAATCATAGAATCATAGAATCGATTGGGTTAGAAAAGACCTCAGAGATCATCAAGTCCAACCCTTGGTCCAACTCCAGTCCATTTACTAGATCATGACACTCAGTGCCATGTCCAATCTCAGTTTAAAAACCTCCAGGGACAGTGAATCCACCACCTCCCTGGGCAGGCCATTCCATGCCTGACCACTCTCTCTGGAAAGAATTTCTTTCTAATATCCAGCCTAAATTTCCCCTGGCAGAGCTTAAGCCCATGCCCCCTTGTCCTGTTGCTAACTGCCTGGGAGAAGAGACCAATCCCCACCTGGCTATAATTTCCCTTCAGGTAGTTATAGACAGTGATGAGGTCACCTCTAAGCCTCCTCTTCTCCAGACTAAACAACCCCAGCTCTCTCAGCCTCTCCTCATAGGTCTTGTGTTCCAGTCCCTTCACCAGTCTTGTTGCTCTTCTCTGGATCCACTCCAGCACTTCAATATCTTTCCTGAACTGAGGGGCCCAGAACTGAACACAATACTCCAGGTGTGGCCTCACCAATGCAGAGTACAGGGGAAGGATCACTTCCCTTGTCCTGCTGAACACGCTTCTTTTGATACAGGACAGGATACCTTTGGCTTTCTTGGCCACCTGGGCACACTGTTGGTTCATGTTGAGCTTCCTGTCAATCCAAACTCCCAGGTCCCTTTCTGCCTGGCTGCTCTCCAGCCACTCTGTGTCCAACCTGTAGTACTGCAGGTGGTTGCTGTGGCCAAACTGCAGGACCTGGCACTTGGTCTTGTTGAACTTCATCCCATTGGAATCAACCCGTGTCTCCAGTCTGTCCAGATCCCTCTGCAGAGCCCTCCTGCCTTCCAGCAGGTCGACACTCCCTCCCAACTTGGTGTCATCAGCAAATTTGCTGATGATGGTCTCAATCCCCTCATCTAAATCATCAATAAAGATGTTAAACAGGACTGGGCCCAACACGGACCCCTGGGGGACACCACTAGTGACCGGCTGCCAGCCGGATGCAGCCCCGTTCACCAGCACTCTCTGGGCCCGGCCCTCCAGCCAGTTCCTAACCCAACAGAGAGTGCCCCTGTCCAAGACGTGGGTTGCCAGCTTTTTCAGGAATATATTATGGGAGACAGCGTCAAAGGCTTTGCTGAAGTCTAGATAGACCACACCTACAGCTTTCCCCTCATCCACCTGATCATAGAAGGAGATCAGGTTGGTCAGACAGGACCTGCTCCTCCTAAACCCATGCTGTCTGGGTCTGATTCCTTGTCCATCCTGAAGGTGCTGTGTGATTGCACTTAGGATGATCTGCTCCATAACCCTGACAGGCACTGAGGTCAGGTTGACAGGCCTGGAGTTGTCAGGGTCAGCTTTTTTGTGGATTGGGGTAACATTTGCCAATTTCCAATTGTCTGGGACCTCCCCAGTGAGCCAGGATTGTTGCAAGATGATGGAGAGCAGCTTGGCAAGCTCTTCTGCCAGCTCCCTCATCATCCTAGGATGGATCCCATCTGGTCCCATAGACTTGTTAGCATCCAGATGGCTCAGTAAGTCACCAGCTATTTCCTCCTGGAATACAAGGGGGCTATTTGCCTTCCTATCTCTGTCTACCACCTCCAGAGGCCAGTTGTCCTGAGGGATGTTCAAACTATGTTCAAACTAATGTTCAAACTATTTTCCTTCTCATCTTTTATTTTGCAATATAAATATTCCCTTCAGTCTGTGGCTCTGAGGAAGCCCAGATATTGCAGTCTCTGAACTGTATGTTCCATGCTTTTCTGATCAATGGACAGAGGTGTAAAGTCTGTAAGGTACATTATTTTTGGAAACAGCATGTTTTAATGCCTGTGCATCAATATTTTTATCATAATTTCTCATTCATATGATATTCGGAAAATTTGGATACTTGGTGGTCTTTAAACTGAAATTTAAAAAAATGGTAACTGTTTGCCAACAAATATTGAAAGTATAGGGGAGAATTCCCATTTTTCTGTGTTTATTAAGAGATCATATTTTTTGAGTATAGATTTTGAAATATAAATGGTAAGACTATAGGGTTCAATCTTTTAATTTATATTTATACAAAACGCTTAGTTGTAAGAATAACCACATTCACTCACTGGCTTTCTAGGAGACACTGAGGGTGCAGGGTTGCATTGTTGCTTTACATAACTACTTATAAGTATATAAGTATATAAGCTCTTGAATTTTCTGGAAAGAGTAACATTTTAAGCTATCATGTTAACAATTGTCCTATTACATTCATCAAAAATTATTTTAAAGTGATATTATTTGAGTTGCTTACTATAAGCATACCTGTTCATACAGTTATGATCACATTCTACTGTATTTGAACTGGAATTAACAATGAATATTGTCAGATGAGACTAATTCATGTGTAAATTTAGCAATGTAAATCCCCAGATGCTTAAAAAAATCATCTGGCTTCCTTAAGGGGTTTTGATGCTACTGGTGAGGTTCTCCACTTTTGTTTGTTAGTAACCTCACCTACAGCTACACTGAAAATGATAGGTGTCTTTGAAGAGTGATTCATTCAGCCTAAGATGGGTGTCTAAAACAGATTGGATGAATTATCCTCTAGTAATGTCTACCTCTTCACAGACTAATGAAGAGATAGGTAGCTCTCCACTTTTGATCTGGAAAAGGCAAATAAAAAACCTAAGAGTATTGCCAGCAGAATTGCTGACAGGAGGATTCATACTGCTTTTGGAAAATCTGAGAGATCCACAAGCAGAAAGAAGTTTAAAATTGTAAATGGAGTCTGGATGACACACTAAGACTGAGCGCCTGCATTTGAAGTTCTGAATATAGTGGGAAATACTGATTTATACCCAATTGCTATACCTTGTTGCTTCTCTGTGAAAAATTAAGGATGGACTTTTGGGAAAAGTAAAATATTGAGAACCCATTGTAAGCTTTTTGCTGAAAATAAATGGGATATTGGGGAGATCTTCACTTGTTATACTAGTAAATGGTCTATAAGTCACTTAGATCTTACTGGGACTTCTGCCAGTACAATACATCATTCTTTTTAATTAAAATACTAGTACTACTCAAAAGCACTAAAACCCATCAAAAATTTTAAAAAATCTTATCCTCGTTAACGTGAAATTGTACCTTGCCTGAATCAGAGATATGATTTTGTCCATCCTAACAAGAAAAGATAATGTTGCATAAGGCATAAATGTATACATGTGTATTTAAATATATATGAATATATGATTTATTCAAGATGTGTTTAGAAGGACCATATTATCATATTTAAGCAGATTCTTCAATTTTTAAGACTGAGTTATGTGATATTTCTTCCCATAAGCTCACTCGTTAAACAAACAATTTATAAAGCAGTTGTCTCATGAACTGTGTTCTGATAAGTTTGTTTAGACACAGCAGTTTTCATAACTGTCACTGCACACTGAGTTTCTTATATTTGCTTTGGACAGCAAACTGCCAACTACCTGTAAACGCTAGCAACTTCATACAATTTGTTTTGGCAAAAGGTCACCATGCAGAAAATTTTCTGTAAGATGTGGCAAGTCAGATTTCATACATCCTATCCTCACTGGAACTAAGGCTCGAGGTTGTTGTTTCAGTAATACTCATCAAAGCTAGAGCAACAAAGAAAGAAATGCTAGTCAGGTTGCTCTGCTTTTTCACTATTAAAGTTTACTGCCCTGTTTAATTTCTGATCGTGTTAAAGTCCCATGTAGCTCCTACAGTTAAATTAGGTCTGATCATAGCAAGAGAACATTAAGTTAGATTTCAATCTGTTGCATTCAAAACAATTCCACCAACTACAGCCAGTATATTTACTTTTATGTAAATGGTTCAGATTCAGATTCTTATCATTTGGTTTTATTTTTGGAAGGAAAATTTAGCAGTTCACATTGACAACCCATAACCTTTCTTTTATCTGTACATCACTGCAGAAGTAAGTGCTGTTTTCTATTCTCTGTTGTTATGGCAGCATGTTTTTTCAAGATATCATATTAATCTGTCTCCTACAGATTCTACTGGGTTTTCCTATAAAAAGCCTTGTAGATAGATATGAGGTCTATGTCCAATTTGAGGTGTATCATATTAAAGAGATGGATACCTTAAACTGCATGCAAAAGCATCCAGATGCTGATACTGACATTTTTTTTTCTCTTGTTCTTCTTTTAAGTTTTGTTCCCCAATACCTTTACCAGCAATTTTTGAATCAGAGTTTTGTGTGGGCCACACAAAAAACCAAAAATACATTTGGCAGTTGTGCCCCCAATATAATACTCCATACTTAAATGTGGATCTAAAGTAGATTTTAGACCTTTCAGTGAATGCTTTGCTGTGCACAGAGTCCGAAAAAGACACGAGATATGTGAGTCTAAAATACACTGTAATCCATGGAACAGAACTTCCCTGGCAGTATGGAAAATTATGTTAGCTTACAATGAAATTGTGAACCACTTATACACAAGAGCAGCAAGGCCCTGAGGTTTGCTGGTTCAGAAGGGACCAGAATTTCGGAAGAAATCCTCCATATGCACATATTTTAAGGAAGTGCATTGATTAGATCATTGTTCTGACACTGACACTGCAGACATTTATAATCATGAGTTACTTAATGTGTAAATGGCACGCTGCCATTAATGACAACATTCACAAACATGCTTTTTATTTCCTTTTTTTGTGTGTGTATGTGTTCATCTCAGTCACTGAACCATTTACAACACTGAAGAAGCATAGAAATGGAAGGCAGAGAACAGTAGCCTCAGACCTCCTGGTTAGGGCTTTTTCCGGGAAAGTGTACGATACAACTTTGAGCTGAGCTTGTTAAATGTTAATCAAGTTACCTTTTTGTTTTTGTGTAACAAGCTCATACTCCTACACCCATTCACAGACGCCTCTTCCCAGTCCCAGTCAGGATTTCTTTTCCCTCAAGGGAGCAGACTCAGTGTTTCATTTGGTTGTGGAAGCAAAAAACTTGTGAAGGAGTTGTAGGACAGGGAAAAGAATTAAGTGGAAATGGAAGGAGAAGGTGTTTTGGCCGATGATAAAATAAATGTTTCTGTAAGTAGCACACCCACCTTGGACATTTTGTCACTCCTGCAACTTCCCATTCTTTTCTTGGTCCAGTCAGGCTTCAATCTACTACTTGGGCCAACAGATGAACTGTTCACGTGACAGTTCTCTAACTAAGAAAGAAATCTTTCAGGTGGAAGGTCAGAAGAATGTATTTTTCTTGATTTCTTTGAAACTGCCAGCCAGCTGTACTTACAAGGCAAAATGGCAATCCTAACATCATTACTCTGAACCTTCTCAAACTGAAGCAGTGACTGAGTTAGGACTCCTGGGTGAATCCTCTAGTCACTAAACTGTAAGATGAAATCGCACTTGCTACCAGCAGCATCCAGAAATAAAAGGGTGCCTTGCCCATAATTCATTGAAAGAAAGGACACTGACACTAGTTTTCAAAGGCAAGTTCTGACTCTGGATTCCCACTGAACACAAATGAGATTCCCAGAGGACATAAATACTTTTCTGGAGATCTATATGATGTACGTACTCCCCAATAGTCATGTTGACAGCCATTATTTTGAGTTAGAATTCAAGGACCTGACTGTTCAGATTAAATGATTTGCTCATGGATAGTAACTGTGCTAGAAAAATAAGAATGTAGGTTAGAAGTAATTGTCTTCCTTGTTCTTCTAGTCATTGCATTCCAGAATGAAATATCAAAGTAAGTGTTAGAAGTCAAATCCCAGTAGTGCTGGGAGTTATGACTGTAAAAGCAACAGAGGTGGAACAAACACAGACTTTCATGGAAGTCTAGGGTGAAGGCTGTATTCCTGGCTCATTGTATCATTTTGTTTCTTCCATTTTTTTTCTTTTTATACTTTATGTTTCCATGTCCTTCAAAGGAGCATGTTTTATTGGCTATGCATTAGGAGTCAGAACAGTGTGTTCAGCTTCTTGTGGACTCGCTCTTCAGGGAAGCAACTTACAGTCTTCCACATGCTACTCATAAGATGGGTTACTAGTACTTATTTATAGCAACAGATAAAGCTAAGCTAAGCTACAAAGTGTGTTGATATTCTCGACTGAAAGGTGCTGCAGAAAATGCAAATTATTACTGTTTCTCTTCTCTTCATCATGACACCTCTTGGCTCCAATTTTAACACAGTATGCTCTTCTGTCTCTCCTTACAATTGTGTTATATTGTTCTCCTTGCTCCCTCCTATCACCTCATCTTTCCTTCCACATCAAAAAGTCTTTTTCAGCAAAAGTTCTGGCATTTGGGCATAAGGAGTGTGCCCCACTCAGAAACATAATAATATTATATCGCTTTAAAATGTGCTTATCTTTGGTTCAGCTCCGGATGTCATTTACAATAGTTAAATAGAATATTCAGTGGAATAACTGATGATGGGTCTGATTTTTTTCTCTTGTACCAGACTTACTCCCATGTAACTCCATTGCCTCCAACAGCATTCAGCTGATTTTAAATGAGTAGTAATGGAATAAATATAGCTGAGATTTTTTTAAGCATCCATAGCAAATCAAGTGTACCACATCAGTGGACTGAACATTTTTGTCATTACCAGTCAAAACAGTGAGGTCTCTGTGGAACTCTACAGCCTCCAAAAGCCTATATAAAACCCATAAGCACTAAAGATAAAACAATGAAGATATTAATTTATCAAAATTGGGCAAAGATAATTTGGTAGTTTGGGAGCATACTCTAAGACCCTATCTACCAAAGCATTTCCATTTTTACAAATAAAGGCACTGCTAATACAACGTATTTCCTCTAACTTCTTCCCATGGGGAGTAGCTTAGAAGCACAGCAGAGCAAGAAAATTCCTGGTGATCATTTACAATTTTCTTGACATAGAGGCACTAACCTAAGCAGGAATAGTGATCCAGATAAGAGGATTCTTGCTAGGTTTGCATCAAATTATTTCCAACAGCATTTACTATTTACATAACACCACCGAAATATTTTTAGATGCTCTGTCCAAATAAATTTGTCACTATGATCTCAGTGAAATCACTTTTATTTCTTTCCAAAGAAATTTGCTAAAAGTTTTCTAATTCTTAAAGCTATAAGTAAAGAGTTCTAAAACTATTAATTACGAAAGAGGAAAAAGACACAACCTAAGAAATTAAAATCTAAGTAATTTCTTTAATCAAAATATTCAAAGCCACTTTTCATTGTTTTATGAAAGCTCCTTCTTGAAACAGTGATAATCAATGTGGGCTTGGGCTAGAGAGGTCACACTGAACTTACTTATGGAATTTTTTTTAGGCATTACAGCTATGACAGATAAGAGAAATTCAGTGCATGTACTATACCTAGATTTTGAACAGGCAGCTGACAAGATTCTATACCAGAGATAAATTTCTTAGCTAAGTCATGGAATGGCAAGAATAATCGGGTAATGGATAAAACATTGGCATAACAGCAGAACACAAAAAGATACCTGAATATAGGTGTTTCATCCTATCAAAGATGAAAAAAGTGGATTAAATATATAAAATACGAATAAAGTTAAAGACTAGGCCTCTAGATGTCCCAGACTGGATGGGGTGCATGATTACAAAAGGGAAACCAAACATTGAATGAATCAATTTTTGTGCTTACTCTACTTCTCAGAGGGCAGGATATGTGTAGACCTGTCAAGGATGGTCACACTGATTGAATTTAAATCTGTTGTGCCTGCATTATTGGACCAAGGCAGCACTTATGATGAGAGATAAACAGTTATTTTAACAAAGACAAACAAGTCTTCTAAGCTGTCGGTGATTTTAATGTCTGGCAAACAATGACTAACAGAGGGTGCTTCCAGCTCCCCCTGTACATCACAGAGAAATGATAGGCATCAGAGTTCTTCCTGGGAGCAAGGAATGAGGAAGAAGAAGTGTGTCTGAGTCAAAAGAAAGCTGAGCCACCAAAGCCACAAAGCAAGCAATATGTTTGCAAGCAAATGAGATGCAACCTCTGTGTAGTTTCTGGAGCATAGAGCATGGGGCAGAAAGTCTATAGCATGGAAGAAAGATTATTGGACTCCCTTCCTCCAAGTGCTACTCTGCAAAGCTCTTCCACTTGGTGTTTGTGCAGGGTGCGCTTCTGTACTCTGTGTGGCAAGTATTTTCCTGTAAGACATAAGAAAACTCTTGAAACCAAGCATAAATACAAAGATGTAATGCATATTAGTATTAAATGTGAATGAATATGGTATTACACCAGTGCTTCACTTATAAGAAGAATTGCATTAAACTGGTAGCACAGTAAGAGAATGGTTATATATGGTATATATGGTTATATATTATATAATGGTGATGGGGAAAGAGGACGGAGCATCCATGAGTTCAAGGAATAGGTAGGTATGTCTTTTTGCGGAGGAAAAACTACTGGGGGAAAAAACCCACAGGGCAGATGTAATGGTCTGGATAAGACTGGGTGGGGTTATGTCCTTATTAACTAGTCCTAGCTGGTAGAGGTTCTGAAAACATGTAAGTAAAAACATTCTAGGAGTACCGTGAAAAATAGGAGTACCATGGAATACCAGGACAATTTTTATAAAAATGGTACTCTGAAAGCTTACTCCATTTTCTATTAAATCCAAAAGTTATACTGATGTAACATTAAGAATGAGATTTTAACCGAAATATTTAAACCAAAGGTTTCTTCAGAAACCCTCACACTGCTCCCAAGAGTATATGCATAACAATAGATTCTTTCATTATGTTCTGAATTTTTGCATCAGACAATGAATAATAATTATTTTCTACTGTAGCATCACCCCAGCCTACCTGGAGTTTCACAGTGCTGCAGCAGAAAGCTGCTTTCTGCATAGGCAGCTCCTCAAAGAGGCAGTGATCTACCAGATGCTAAGAGGATACACAGAAACATGAGGGAGGGCTTAAGCCAGTATATAGGAGAGAAACCAGATGTGTGAGAAACATTATACAGGCACTGTCAAAAATGAGGAAAGAAATAGCTTGAAGAAGCAGATGGGTGGACAAGGTGACAATAATATCAAACAACAAAACAGACAACAAAATGCCTGGGGGCAGGGGGGGTGTAGAAAGGAAAGAAAAATTCACAATACTTAAAGAGATAAAAGCAGGTAAATATGAAAATTTTTGAAAATAATGAGGCACTCATGGATTTTTCTAAGATGTGTGTATGTAAATTCAAGAAGTATAGCAAAGATAACATCAAGAGTAATAATTGTTAAAGCTCTGAATTTTTCAGGGTCTCAAACAGGTTAATGACTGTGGTGTACAACTGCATCTAGAGTTATAGATGCTCTCAGAATGAAGGTACAAATGCCCAGATCTTTTTAGGTACTGTTTAAAAATTTTAAAAAGAGTTATACAGTTACATTGGTTCAATCTTAACTGATCTACAGCATCTTAAAACAGGCATAAAAGCATAGGTGTGCAAAGCTGTACTTATTTTATTGATATTATTCAAACATTATTGCTATCTTTAGCATTTAGTTCACATCATGCAAAACTCTTGTATAAATAAACCATAGTTAAGTTGATTTGCAGCTATTATTAGCTGGCGACGTCTGCATTCAGTTTTCAGTGGACCCTAAGGTTCCACTCACAACACTGCAAATTTTCAAATTGATTTTTCATTTAGGTATTTTCCCTCAAAAATCTCAACAAACAATGGGAGGAAGAAAATGGATACCAGCCTAGAACAGCTTCATTGATAAAATGGACTTGATCTGTGTCTGATAAGTCTTGATACTCAGGCAAGGTGAGGGTTTCAGTAGCTTTTTCTGTGACTTTACATTTAATTTGCATGAATTAAAATAATTGACCAAGTACAGAGTATATTAGAATCCAAGCTGCTATGTCTTTGGAAGGCATAACATCTTTGGGTTGTATTAGAGAAGGGATCTGCCTAAAGGAAATTCACCTCTTTACAATAGGTTGGGAGCCAGGGAAAATTGGAAATTGAACACAAAGCAGACAACAACATGGAGGAAAAAGAGGAGCAAGACTAAACAAAATAAGACTGGTTAATTTGCTTTCTCGCATAGTTCCTATAATAATTTTTAACCGAGTGACTTCTGAGTTATGTTGTTGTAAAAGAAAGGAGAAAACAGGATAAGGTTAGGATAAATTGACCAATAAGAGCAAGACATCAGCGAAAGAAACAGTAAGGCCTCAAAAAGATAGTGAAAGTAATTTATTGACAGCCTAGGTAAGCATTGCTAAAAATTTTAATGAATTCTGAGCCTCAGTGTTCACAGAGGAGGATTGGGAACAGATGCCAGAAACAGACATAAATTTAACAGCAGAGGTGGAGAGCATACCGAAGAAACTCAAGATCGTGCCAGAAGAGGTGACCTAGAAATCAGAACATTTAAAGACTGACAAAACTAAAGGACCAGAAGGTATACATTTGATGAAGCGTCCCAGAAGAGATAGGGAAACCTTTAGGAAGTTTATTTATAATCTCTTTGGAACTGAAAAGGGCAAAGTAACACATATTTAAGAGGTGATCTAGCTAATATCTAGAAAGCTTGACTTGTAAGATGAAAGGTGAACCAAATACTTTGAAAGATAAATATATCAATTAATTACATGGATTTTCTAAAGCTGTACAAAGCCATGAGTGTGAATTTCAGAATTACTCAGAAGTACATTTCTATCTTAAAACCATACGAATGGTTATTTATCTGATAACACCTTTAAGTTCTATGTTTCCTAAGTTCAGTGTTTTTCCCTCCTTAATGAGCTCTATAAAATAACAGGTGATCACCAGTAATGTACGTAAACACTGGAGGCTTTGCTACACAATTCTAACAATAAGAAGACATTGAAAGCATTGGAACACGTACTTTGAGAGAAAAAAAATCTTTAAGATGTCAAAGAGAATTAACAATGAAACTGAACCTAAAAGTATAAAACAAAAACAAAAAAAACAACCAAACAAACAAAAAAAGAAAGAAGAAAACCAATAATGAGACCAAAATGTGAGCTTTACTCCTTCCCCTCTGAAGAAGTACCACCATCTGTTAGTGATTTTGTGGCTATGTCAGGACTTAGTCCCCGCAGTTCAAGAAAGAGGTGGAGAGGTGGACTGGAAAGAGTTTGAATAAAGACCACAAAGATGATCAAAAGGCTGGAGAACCTTTCTTATGAGGAAAGACTGAAGGAGTTCAATCTTTTCTCCTTGGTGGCCCGAAGACACAGGATGACCTTTTCACAGTATTCTAGTGCTTAAAGGGCAGCTACAAAGAAGATGGAGGCTCTTTCCTCACAAAGAACCACACAGAGAAGACAAGAAGCAACAGCTTAAAGTTTCACTAGGAGAAGTTTCATCTTGATACAAGAAAGAATTTTTTTATGATGAGAACAATAAGTGAAGTCCTCACTCCTGGAAGTGCAATCAGGCAGTATGCTAAGTAATCTCATCTAGGCTTCCTTTCCCATGAAAGGTTGGACCAGATGATCTTTCAATATCCCTTAAAACCTGTGTTGTTCTGTCATTCTATTCTGTCACGAACTCATTCAATTGCCATATCCTTTGGTGGGTTATGGAAATGTGTACTCTTTTGGTAATACTGAGAAAATGCTCACTAATACACCCAGCCTCTGTTCTGTGTGCTGGAGATGCTTTTGGTATTCCAGGGACTTATCTGTATCACTGCTTCTGGCCATCTGCTTTTCTAAGGTTGAATCTGACATTGCCAGGCATTTTCTCTGCAGTCCAGAAAGTCCTAGCCCTGCATTGATCACCTACAGGATGCTTGAAATGGATGCGATTTCCAGTCCACAACTCTTCTTGCTTGACAGTTTTTCTTTAAAAACATAAATCTGACCCTGCATATGATTTCTAACACTGACAATGCTAAAGTTTCCACTCATTCCTGATTTTATCAAAGGATTTTCCTGTGATATAATCCTCTAATCCAGAAGATTTAAGAACTTAATTAAATTTAACAAAAAGAAATTATGACAACTACAGAATTGAGATACTTTGCTTAGTTTGCAAAAAAAGGTTTTAAAGAAATTCAAATGCATTCAAACAGCAAAAACTATAGAAAATATATCTCTTGAGTTCCTAGCAAAGGTTTTTCAGAGAACTCCAGAGAAGTTTGCTGCAGACCTGGTGATCTATGGTACTGACAGTATGTTACATTAATGTCCCAAGAATTGACATATATATTATAAAGGGTAGTTATAAGTTCTAACGGTTGTGAATAAGGAAAGTATCAGACAAGTATAAGGCCAAAGTAACACTATTAAGACAGATTTTATTCACCTTATATAAAAGTAACCTGAAACACAGAATGTGCAGTAACAGGCTGAAATTTGATGACTGCACAAAACTGGAAAATAAGTCAAAATGAATGAGGTGGACACTAAAATAAAGAGCAGTTGGAAAGGCTAAGACCAAGGACAGATATATGGTTATGACATAATACAGAAAAATATAAGAGAAAGACACTGAAGATGAAAAGAAAGATTTTCAATTTTCAAACAGCAATACAGAAAATCTAGATGTAGGGAATATATCATGTAAACCTTTGACCTATTGCTTGTAAGCAGTAAATTGTAAGAAACTGAAACTAGGGTCACATAAGAAGGCTTGGGAAATGTAATTGAGTGGGAATTATTTGACTGATGTATAAATGTGACCAGTAAAATAATGTTTTATTGGGCATAAACCCCAAAACTAAAGGGTTAAAATATCAAGTAAAAAAATTTTGATAAGGACTCAGTTCTTTCTTGGGAGAGATTTCATTGAAATAAACAGGCTTCTGCATATATCTACATTAAAAAAAAAATAAAGCTGACCGAAACCAAATAACTTTCACTTGTTTCTAGTTATTATTTTGATTACTTTAACCAACATCTCAGGTAGTTTATGATATTATACTGTTCAATTCTGTGAATGTAAATTCACTGAAGTTCACCTTCTGGGAAAAAAAAAGCTTGCCAAAATGCCCAGAACAAATGGATAGCCTTTTGATAAACAGCTGCAGCAAACCTCCTGCCTAATTCCCGCAAACTGTTATCATTTTATTGTTGCTGTAGGTCTCATGCTAAAAGCAAGTTGTTCATCCAGAGGTATGCTCAGTTTTGGGACTGCTGCACCAAAGACTAGATTTTCCAAGATCAGAGCATTCTGCCTTCAGTCTGAGCAGCAGAGCTGAGATCTCTCAGCAGCAGTCAGGAAGGTAGGTAAAGATTTCTCTCTGGCTGATTCTTTCTCAGAAAGTTTCTGGCCCTCTTTCCCCTATAATGGTTCTGAGTCCACAGAGCGTCAGAACAACCCATCTTCTGGTTTCCAACTATGCAGCTTCCTCTGAAATACTTTTCTATAAAATATGTCTACTTTATTACCTCAACAGTGAATGTGAGGTTTACACTTCTGTTTGATTTCACAGAGATTATCTTGCAGGCTGGTGGGACTATCTGATATACATATAGTACAGCTTAAGTGACAATGAATATGGAGAAGTCTGAGGTGCTCAGCAAGTTCTTCACCTGAGTCTTCACCAGCAGTCAGGCTTCTCTCAAACTCTAGGATGGGGGAAGGAAGTAAGCAAAGAACAAGCTTGAGACCACCTGATGAAACTGAAAAGGCACAAGTCTCTGGGGCCTGATGACATGCACCACAGGGTCCTGAGGGAACTGGCTGATGTGATTGACAAGTCACACTCCATCCTGTTTATAAAGTCATGACGATCAGGTGAAGACCTCAGTGATTGTAAAAAGGGAAACTTCCCTTCTATTTTTAAAAGCAGGATAAAGGAAGAACTAGGGAATTACAGAGCAGTGATTCTCACCTCTTTTCCTGAGAACACCACGGAACATAACCTCATGGAAGCAAAGTTAGGGCACGTACAAGACAAGGAAATGATCTGAGACAATGAACATGGCTTTACTAAGGGTAAATTGTGCCTGACTAAATGCTGCCTTCTATGATGGAGTGACTGCAATGGTCAAAAAGGGAAGACCGATCAACATCATCAACCTAAATTTTTGTAAGACCTTTGACACAGTGCTACACAACATCCTGAACACCAAATTGGAGACACCTGTGTTTGAAGGGTGGACTATTTGGTGGATAAGGAATTAGCTATATGGATGCAGCCAGAGAGATCTGGTCAATGGCTCTATGTCTAAGTGGAGGACAGTGAACAAATGGTGACTGTTGGGGCTCTGTCCTGGGACTGGTGTTCTTTAAAATCTTTATCAGCAACGCAGACAATGAGATTGTGTGCACCCTCTGCAAGTTTGCAAATGACACGGAGCTGAGCAGCGCAGCTGACACAACAGAAAGAAGGGGTGCCATCCAGAGGGACCTGAGAAGTTGGCCCACGAGAATCTCATGAGGTTCAACAAGTCCAGGGGCAAGATGCTGCTGTGGCAATCCCAGACACCAGTACAGACTGTAAGAAGTCATTGACGGCCCTGAGGTGAAGGTGGATGAAAAAATGGCAATATGTGTGTGCAGATCTCAGCAGTGTTTCTCCCCCTCTACTCTGCCCTCATGAGACCCCACCTGGAGCACAGTTCTGCTGTCCTTAGCATAAGAAAGATGTGGACCTGTTAGTGTGGGTACAGAGGGTCACAAAGATAATGAGAGTACTGGACCACTTCTCCTACAGAGACAGGCTAGGAGAGCTGGGGTTGTTCAGCATGGAGAAGAGAAGGTTCTGGGGAAATCTCATTGTTTTCCAGCACTTCAAGGGGGCTTATTAAAAAGGGAGATTCACTTTTTGCATGGGCAGATAGCAATCAGGCAAGGGGGAGCATTTTTAAGCTAAAAGAGGAGAGATTTAGTTTCAATATTAGGAGAAAATTATCTAATGCCAGGGTGGCGAGGCACTGTAACAGGATGCTCAGGGAATTTGTGGATTCCCCATCCCTGAAGATGTTCAAGGTCTGGTTGGATGGGGCCCAGAGCAACATGATCTAGTGAGTGGCATCCCTGGCCATGATAGAGGGAGCTGAAACTAGATGATCCCTTCCAACCCAAACCATTCTATGATTCTACAATCCCTTGTTGAACCCTTATCCACAATGAGCTGAACACCTGGGTGAGAATATGGCTAGTTGTTCCTGGTTCTTTCCAACCCAATCAGATATCTCATGTTGTCATGTACACACAGAAGAAATGTGGGATATAAACAAGATGAAAATCCTGGGTTGGGTCCAAACTATTCTCACTTATCTGCATGTTTCCCATATGAGCATATGATTTACCAGGAAGGAATTCAGTTAATTTCAATGTAACCTGAAGACAATGCAAAGTCATTAGAAACAATGAACATTTTTTTATGAGCAGTTTTTTAAATGCTTTAACTATAATTAATAAGTGTGGTAAGAGATTTTTCTGAAATGGTGCAGCAGACAACATAGACAAAGACAGTGGATATTTTTTTTTTTTTTGAGAGAGAAATCTGCTTTTTATAGTAACTGGGATATAAACACCTAAAATCAGGATTTTATACTAAAAGGGCAAGCTAACCTTACTAATGGTGATTACTCACTGTATAATAGAAAAGGAAATAAAAGCTTTTTTGTAAAATGTACCAAATCCTAAGAGTGCTGTTAAACTCATTAAAGAAAAAATGAAGTTAGAGAAACTGGTCTTATTTTTTTTCACTCCCAGTAGAGTTCATTTCTACTTCAACAACTAAGCCAAGGTCACATTTAACTCACTTCAATTTCACCCAGTGCACAAGCTAATGTCAATAGTACAGCTGCCATGCAGAGCTAAAGACTGATGGTTAGACAAAGCCATTTACACAAGGCTGGGTCTTTCATCTTCTCTCAGCTAGTGACATAAGAAAGCGCTGAGGTTATTCTCAACTAGAGAGTAAAACTGGCATATTAGAAAAAATGTTATTCTCCTTAGCTGTCACACAAAGGATCTGAAGAAATGTAGAAATGTTTTTTTCCTTGGTCATCTAGGGAGATCACAAAGTGACTCTAATAGCCTTCACTCTGAAATTTTCACATGGTTTAAGTGATTGCCAAGTCTGATATTTTCCATTTACACTTCATTGCCATCAGAAAAAGAAAAAAAATCAATATACCTACCTACTCAAGTGTGTCACAGGATGAGCTTATAAAAGAAGACATCAGTCTTTTTAGGGCATGAAAAATATACTTATTCAAATATATCTTATTTAAAATGACATAAATTGCAGTGGTTAGTCAAGATTCGATTTCCTCTAAAATATAAGACTTAAAATATTCCCTGACTTGCCAAGGAATAAGAATCCTTCAAACTGTTGATATGTACAAATGTACTCGTTTTCTCTTGTAAGTTATACCTGCCACAGTGTACCAATATGAGTGACTACCTTTAGGATTTTTAAAGGGAAGGTGAGATTTAATATATTATCACATTTTTCTGAGATGCTATAAATAACTGGAACTTTGCCAAAACAGGGGAGCACAGTTTTGTTGTTTGTTTTTTTTTTTTTAAGTTTTAAGTTGCCTTAGCTTGTTGACCCTAATATGATTCCACATGATGTCATGCTGTTCTAACAAGCTCAACCACCCTAAGCAGAGCTATCTTCCCCTTGCATGCTACAGCTCTTACATATTTTACTTGTCCTGTTAAAGATTTCCAGCAATTTCCGTGCAACAGTATTCAGTGTCTTTGTTTTAGATTAATAAAATATCATAGGTACAATGGAATTGTCTTGTCAAAGATTTGACTGCTTGGCCACTGTCAAGAACATTTGACAAGTGAGAGCCAAATTTGTCCCTGACTGTTTTGCTCTCAATGGGAGTTGACAGGTCATCATTCAATTTATGATGTCGTTTCAACCCCATTATCGTTTTTACCTTGTTTTAGCACCTCTCTCTGGCAAAGGTAGTGAGTAAGATGTTGAAGAAGTGAGGTGGTATTTCAGGTTATCTGCCAGCAACTGCTGAATAATAATGGAATTTGTTTGCTCACGAACTGAGCAGTTGAATTTAGGCATTGAGGGGGTCACCTCTGTGATTTGTCCCATCCCCAGCTGGTCAATCATCTAAAAAGGCAGAATTATCAGGGTCAATCGCGAAACTCTTTCCCCCATGTGGTAGCACAACATACCAACCATACAACTACTAGGCCATCCCCCACAGTTACAAGTATTTCAAGGTCAATTTATCAATTTAACAGCTTCATCTTCTTAATCACTAAACTTCTGTCTCTTTGAGCTTGTGCTGAAAGACTGTGGCTGCTAATTAAAATGGAGCTTTACTAGCAAGTACACAAATTAGATCCTGTCAGTAAGTTTATTCTAACTATTGGTCATTTCTAAATGCCTTTTTAATCCCCTAATTTTTACATTAAAATTCAAAAGCCTAACAATCTTAATCACCCCTACATCAAATTCATCATTAAGAACAGGAAGCCAGATGGTATAATTTTGATTTACCGGACTTCAGCGTGAATTAATGTACTGAGTGCCGATAATGAATACATCAAACCTGATATTGCAGAAACCTATGAATCTGGCATGTTAAATTAATAACACACTTTGCACAATGAAAGCATGTAAGCTCATATAAAACTGAGGAGTAATGGTCCCTTTTATTTTAAATGGTCTTTATTAGCCTGCAGTTTTGACTCCTAAAAAAAAAAAATGGCTATGAATATAGTGCTTAAGAAAGTTCTCTCTGTTTCCTATCTGTTCTTTTTTTTAATGTAGGCATGAAGTCAAAAGAAAATAAAAATCCCGCTGATTGCAAACTTTATATTTGTGAAAGATAAATTGGTGAAGAAAGGCCCCCAGTGAATTGCCCAAATCCATAAAATTTGTTTGGAAATTATGGTTAAAAATTTGACAGGCATACTGAAATACATTTATCTCAAAAAGTTGTAGTACAATGTTGTTTGAAAAATGTTGTTTGTAAAATTAATTTATTTCTAATGTATATTGCTTCTTGTTCCTGTAGTCACCTGTAGTGAATGTGAACCTGAATAACATTTTGTTAGAACAGAGTCAGGAATTGGTTTTACCAAAGAACAGAGGAATCATACATTTGGAAATTGCTGCTATAAAAAGAATTACTAGGTAGGTAAGGTACATGTTTACCACATTTTCTGATTATCTAGCTATTATATAGCATGGAGATGGCATAGAGATTAGCATTTTTGAAAGAAAATTGATGGATATAAAATTTGAGCCAGTGAATAGCTTGTGTTCTAGCAGTGAGAGATTACACAGAGCTGAAACTACTTAAATATATCACTTCTGAACACATAATTTCACATTTACTTAGTGTAAATTAGAAATATGTCAGTCGTTACATACTCTTGTAGACCTATACATACAAGGATCCCATCTAATTCCTATTCACACCAAAGACAAGATTGCATTCAGTTTTAGTGACTGCAGGATCTGGCTCAAATATTAAAGTGTAAGGTCAGCAGCTTCCTTTTCAGATATATAGTGGTAACACAAATAGAAGTAGTTTTCACCAATCTGAATTCTAGTTCCGAAGTGTGGTTGCATTTTATAACTTCTAAATGAAATACACTTTGAAATGTTTTTACACTGAATGACCTAAAATATACAAGTGCAGGCCTATAGACCATAAGCCAGAAAGGCAGGATGAAACTGATCTCTATTTTGGAAACCACAGACTGTATGCTATAAAAGGATTTATAGTTAGAAGATAGTTAGTCCAGACCTGATTGGGATAAAGCTGACTGAATAAGTTAACATGAGCATAAACATTTCCTTAGGTTTATTCTGTCTTTCAATTTCCACATAGAAAGTGAATGTTTCAACTGCCTCAGTGTAGCTGTAGGAAATATATTCCAATAGCGAGGGTAGGCTAATACCAGGGAAAACATTGCAAACCTGAATTAGATGCTACTTTCCAGATAGTTTTCCTTATTGCATGAGTGTGTTCTCGCACTCACCACTATGGCATACAATTTGTACTGCTTAGAGATAAACTTCTAAGATTGATTCCTAAACAAAACAAGGGATGCATTATGAATTTATCTAGAGAGGATGTAAAAACCCTCTTATGTGTTTTCTTTATATATTTAGTGGCTTTACCCTTCAGAGACATAGTACTTTACTAATATTTGGGGAGGGAGGAGAAAGGTAGCTGTTTCCAAAAAAAGAAATTTATGTACAAACCATTCTAGCAACTTGGATAGAAAGAACCTGTTCCTGGATGAAAATGTTTCTCACTCTTAAATCTCTAGCTGAAGTTTATTTGACAAACCTATTATAAAATGAATAAATGTAGCTCTGTGTGATTTGTCCATTGTCAACATGTTAACACAATTTATTTGAAGGTAGATTGATGAAGGGTGGCTGAAGGAGTTTACTCTCCTGAGTTAAAGAATAGAAAACCCTTTTTCCTTAGCATTTCTTTTTTTCTTAGAAGTTCACAGGAGTAGATATACAATTATCCTCGACTTGCTGATGCAAAGGAACAGAGCATTTAGTTTCTTGTCACTGTCTCTGAAATTCCTAAAGGTACAATTAGCATTTCATTTGACATAATGTTGAAAGGTTCATAGATTGATCTTCCCTAAAATGCAGCAAGAATTTTTTGAAATGCAAATTTTGACATTTATTAACTTTTATTCCAGATCTGTTTATAGACTGTAAAACTGTGCATACATTTAACTCAAAGAAGCTAAAAGGACAATGTTTAGGTGGATACTCTGTGTTATAATAAAAGTCTATTTTATTGTTTCAACAATGAAATTTTTATTATCAGAGATTTATGATATCAGCACAGCAGTTTTTACTGCATGATTCACAGTGTTTTTATAGATGTATATTCAACAAAACAAGGAGAGAAATTGTACTGCAGTGCTCTCTCTCAGGAGTGTATTTCCCCATTGAAATAATGTCAGCAGTTTTCCACCTTCAAAGCCCTATGTTTTCAAATCAATTAACAATTCTAATTGTGCTGGAACAGTTGTTCACTTAGCTTGGCAAATGGGACAGGAAACATTATTTCCTTTCTTTGCCTAAAACGAAGACTTTAATCTTCTGAACCATATTTAACATATAAAAAACACACAACTGAAAAGTTAGGCAGTTTGGAAACTCACTCAGTTGTAAATATTGTTTTTCTCAGTGTTCAGGTCTTGGTAGAAGAAAGGAGCAAGAGCACTACAGTTTCCCCTCTGGGTGACAGCAAACCATCTTAGGATTCATTTTGAATATTTCAGGTGTGATTTGTATCTATCTGGACAGCTGTAAGAGTTATTGCTTTTGCAAGATGGTAAAACAAACACTGATTCTGACCAAACTAGTGATACCAGAATACAGATCTGTATCATGTTACACAGGACTGACATAAAGTAATGCAACATGCCAGAACCAAGGCTTGAAGACCAAATGTACATTCCATTTTATTTATATACATATATATTGTGGGCTTGGGTAGGGGCATAGTGAAAGATATAGTTACTGTGTCTTTGTGCAGAGGCTATCATCCAACAGTTAAAATAAAAACGACTGTTTCTTCTGCAAACCCCAGAGCCATTTACCAGATGGGCAAAATAATATTACTCCATTTAACAAATGGAGCAATCTCATGGTACAATGTAGAATCATGTAACAAGCCCTTTTCAGGATTAAGGATAGTGGTTTATACTGAATAAAAATCCTCTAATGAAAAAAAAGTACAAATATGGATTTAAGGCTTTATCTTTGCATAGCACACTTGCATTACTTAATAGGTCATGAATTCAGTAATAAGGTGTATTATTCATATCAAGAGAAGTACTCGGTACAGATCATCTGTATGAAGGATCTGGTGAGCATTAATTTGTGTATTCACCTCAGTCCTAGCCTTGTGTAAGGATTTGCCAAGAATATGGTAATACCCTGGGCATGTAATTCCTGAATGGTTAGAACAACATTTTTACCACAACTGTCTTAGACAGTGCAATCTAAGCAGTCTTCACACACATAGCACTGTTGCAAATACTTTTTTAACATGATACTTATTCAAATCTATTCCAAGAAAGAGATAGACTTCCATGGTTGTTGTGGGGTTTTGTTCTTTTACTGTTTCACTGTCATTTAAATGTCTTCACTATTTCCTTCTTTGCTTGTGTGATGGTGAATTTAGACAGGAGACCAAAGTAAAAATGGCAGCAAACTTTTAGGAGTTAATTCAAAATTCAGGGTCTAGAGTTAAACATATTTGAGTACACAAATATTACAAGTTTTTCCCACCTCTTCCTCTGTTTAACACTGATGCAATTGTTCTACATCCTCATGACTAAATATCTCACTGCTGAGATGGACACTTTCTTATTGAATAATTTTAATTTTTCACTGATGAGGAAGGTGTTTCATTTGTTGCATCTGCTAGAGTAATGGTATCATAGAAAGATATTTGTCCTGGTATAATTTTCAGGTTTCTGATTCAGAGCCTGAAACTTGACTCAAGACAGGGTGAAAGCTAGATGAAACTAGTCAGAAACTGTGTTCTCCTGGGGCAATGAAGAAAAGGCTGCAAGAAACAAGTGGATAATGGTCAGTACCTAACTGCCATTCATGAAATTATAATAGTACTTGACACGGATTTAGTTCTTTTTGTCTTCCTCATTATCATACACCTCTTTGCATAGCTTATTTTGTAAATGATGATTGAAGCTAGGCATTATTCAGGATATTTAGTCACAGTGACTACAGCATCTAAATTCAAGAAAGCCTGCCTGCCATCCACAGCTGCCAAACCTTCACTTTTTCTGTCCTCTCAGTGGTGATGAATAGTCATAACACCTAAACTAGGTAATGATAGGAGACAATAGTAATGTGATTTGTTCAATGATTTTGTCTAAGCTGGTAACAGAGATTACAGTAGAATGTGGATATGTGCGTGCCACTGAGAATGCACTTTTCACCCTATGTGAATATACTTTTAGAGCAGTGCAATTTCTAAGATTAGGTCTAGGCACCTTAACTGAGACTTAGAGGAAAATTAGATCAAAACAGCACTCTTGGAAATATTTGTTGCTCAATGGGCACTTTGATTTATGACTTTCCAAGAACAACAGGGGACACACTATGATGCCCTAATTCTTGCCTAATATTCCTTTTTGTTTCAGAAATTGAGCCTTTCTCTATTTAGGCTTCTTTGGGGCTCCATGCAGTTTTTCATACTGGTTTTGTTCCAGCATTATCAAAATCCCTAAAAAATACAAGACAAATCTTTCTCTCTCTCCCTGAAAAAGAGTGGTGTTCTATTTTTCCCACATTTACTGGCTAGAACATCCATACAGGCAGTCCCTGTTCCTTCATATTCTCCTGGGAGAGGGGTCTAGTTGTTGCTAGAACAGTAATAGTTATGAACACCTCCACTGAGTGTGAAAGTTCAGGGCACCCATTTCAGGGAGAGAGTCCTGTGTTACCTGTCCCTACTTGTGTAATCACATTGCTGAGCTTTGCATTCGACAATCATTGACTTAGATGCCAAAATGATAGATATTTTTGGGGACAGAACCTAGAATCACTGAGCAGCTAGCATCACCAGACTAGAAAGCCATATTCCCAGCTTACTTTTCCTTTCTGGCCCAATGAATCTCTAATCCATCTTGTCACAGTCAGGTATATCTTGTAATCAGGTTAAAACAAGAGTCATTTCTTCCAAAATGTATTTAGATTTCAAGACTGAAACATAAAAATGTTTGTGTCTCAAAAGCATATTTTTCCCAATTTCTACCAAATGATGTAATACATTGTGATCCTTTTTTACAAATGTTGCTTTTTTCTTGCATATTTTCTTAGGGAAAGCAAACAATGCTCCTTCCCCAGAGTAGTGGGGGGAGCATTCTCTAAATAAAAGATAGCAGGAGAGAAGGCTTTAGCACTGAATTCTTGTTGTCCACACTGCTTAACTCTTAGTTCGTGCCCTTCCTATATTGACTGCAGGGTAAAACTCTCTAGAACAGACTAGTCCTAAGGAGTATAAAATCTGTCAGTCAGAGCCTTGTGGCCTCAAAGACAGAGGTCAGAGACTGACGCCAGGCTCATTTTTATTTACTGGTATAGATAGACCCAAACTGGCTGCAGTGCTTTACTCTGACAAACCGGTTTGAGAAGTGTGCTGTGTCAGTGGCTACACAGAGATATCTTTTTCTTTTTATAGGAAGGAAAGAGATTACTAAATTCTTGGGGAAAAAAATATGGAGGAGCCTTCCTTCAAAAATCATTTTTACAGTGTGGAATACTAGGTGGCAAAGGGCCTTTCCAAAGTTGCCAGGAAGACATCTCAAAGAAGGCATGTGATTTTAGGTAACCTTTGTCACTGGTGTTTCTCATTTAACCAACTTTAGGTGTTGTGGGTATCTCCCTTTGAGACAGGAAACTATCTTGGGTACCTAATGTGATGTTACAATTTCTGTTCTAGAGGCACTGCTAAAGGTTAGGGACAATGATATCTGTCCTTTACCAAACATAACCTTGTCACAGTTTGACCCTGAACAGAACTCCTTGGTCTGGAAGCTGCAGCTTATACAGAACCTGCCTCTCATTTGCACTTCTGGAGGAGAATGAGCTATTCACTCCTGCAATGCTGCAAGGTTTATTCGCTTTGTGGTCAATTCTCAAATGTCTGTGAGAAGATTATCTGGGTTATGTATTACATGTGTCATGCTTTAAAAAACCTCATTCCGTGCTTATAGTCTTGTTCTTAAAGGGTAAATGTACTAAACAGAATGTGCTAGCATTTACTGTATGTGTGTGGGTTTTATCCATGCTTAACTTTATTTGGGTACCCTGTCCCCTCCTCTCACTGTTCTTGGAGAATTGGCAGCATTTATGCTTGACATCTACTGCTATTGAGTTATACAGGGTTTGGTTTTGTATCTAAAGTACTGTGAACACCTACAATACAATAAAAACAGTCACTGTGATCTAGGATGGCTTGTTCTTGTCCACTCTTTGCCATTTCCACTGTGTAATTCATTCCTACTATTTTCTTTTTTTCCTATACTTTGTACCTGTTAGCAATTGATTTCTTTTGATAGGAGTTTTGAATGATGTTGTCTTGGCTAGATATCTGAGCTTTTTGAATTTTGTGTCAGTGGTTTTAGTGCTTTGTACTGTGGTAATTGTGGAACACTTAAATATTATAGGTGCCTGAGACAAGATTAAATAAATAAATTTAAGTGTTGTATGAAATGTTATCCTCTTTAGTTTTTCTTCATATATTTTGGTTTATTTAATTAATAGCTTGCATTTTTTGTCTGATACTTGTTAGATAGTTAGCATAATAATAATTTGGGGATTTCTATCCTGAATGGGTTTTTTTATTTCTATACAAAATATTGTATGACACTTATTCCAACCAAGTAGATTATTTTTCTTGTCATTTATTTATTATAGTTCAATGTAACTGAGATATACTTCATAATAATAGGATGGTTACATGCTTATTGTTCTTATTTTAATCCTTCAGCTTTATCTTAAGATATGGAATTAGAAAAAGGACTGGTTTCTCCTCTGTTACCATTGTTTATTGGCATAAAGTCTTATCTAATGAAAATATTCAATCTTCTTTAATGGAATTTTAGACATTTAATGTCAGTTGAACAACTAGATTTCTGGACTTCATGTAAAAATATGCAAATACCTTTAATATTCTGATTTCAAAAAAATCAAATGTTCAGGGAAGTGACACACAAAACTTGGTATAACAGGTCCACTTTTTGTAAGAATTACTCTTTCAGAGGATTTACAATGGTTAATTGAATAATGATTACATTAATTATTAGATGGCAACAAAAAAATATTGAAACCCTGTGATTAGGTAAATGTTTTTAACACAGTTGAAGCTAATGTGTATTTCTCTTAAATAAAATAGAGTTTATGGCATGTTTGTGACAACTGTGAAGGCTTTTGCTATTATTTTCTCTGTTTTGCCAACTTATAAAAAAATAATGTAGTTTTCATGATTTAATATCCATATTGCATGTGCTACAAGGCATTGGTGCAACAAAAATCATGTTTTATTAAAACATACACATGCTTTCAGTATCATATCTAGAAATAGAGACTTGAAATTCTGGCCTCAAGATCTGATACAGTCCATCCTGTACGAAACGGCAACCACACACAGTATTTGAAATGAATGGACTTGATTTTCCATTTCAAAGTGCTCTGAATACCAACATAAAGCATTTTCATTTCTCCCATTTTAATGGCTGGAAATTTGAGGTCGACTATTAGAGCAAAAATGTGTCAATTGTCCCAAGAGAAGTGTCGAAAGACAGTGAGAAGCTGTTTTTGATACCATGACACTTTCAGCAAGGGAACTTATGTTCAACAGCTCTACAATGAATTCAGCAGCGTCTTCCAACTTCATTTGATCCCTTTGTCAGGCTTTTACAAGGGCTTTTGCCTAGACTTTGCTTTGGATGCAGGCAAAAATTCAGTGTTTGTGAGAAATACTGGTATAAGTAAGGAGATTTTTTCAGTTGAATTGTTTTGCTGATTATTAATTCTGTCATTTAACAAGTATGCTTAGATGTGCATCGGGAATTTGGTCAGTAGGTAGTGGGGAAAAAATCAAACATTCGCCTATTTTTAGTTTGTCTCATTAATCATGCAAAATATTGATCATGCAATTATGATATGTGAAAGTGAAAATGTCAATAAAATAATACAAAATTTCAGTACTTTATTAAATTGAGGGTGAGGGGAGGAGCATCATTATTGGCCCCTCAATAACTCTGCAGGGTGTAGGAGTGGGTTTGAGGAGAAGGTGAAGGTTGGAGAACCAGAGAATTTGCCTCAAAGACCTTTGCTTAGAACTGCTGTTTCCTGAATGACCTCTATATTATACATTGTTGATTTAGACTGTGATCCAACATATAATCATATGCTTCCTGAATAAATTTCATAAATGCAACTTGCTTGCAAAGGTTTTCAGGATTAAGCTTTCTGAGGGATGGCTTTATCACACAAGTAGTGGGACCTTTATTACTCTTTTTTTCTTTTTTTTTTCATTTTTTAGATCTACCAATGGTGGTAAATCATGTAGTATTACAAAAAAGTCCAAAGAGAAAACATACTAATCATACTAAAAACCTAAATACCTAAATTTTCTTTTCTGCTTTATTTAAACACAGTTGTGTACTGTATTGTGTATAACAGGAGTGCAGAAACTTTGCACCTGTCAATTCTGGCTGATTTTCAAAATGGTGTTCAAGTGTCAAAAAAATGACCTGCTAGGCTGTGCTAGTGATTAAGGTCCCACTCAAATTCTTCAGTGATTTAAAAATGGTGTTTATCCTTGAAAGGTTATTTCTGTATGAGTCTGTCCATCTAGTACCTAGCAAGTGAAAGGTTTACTGTCTGAATTAGGCATAAAATGATAGTCCCAGTGACAGTAGCACAGCAATGTCCATTTCGTGGCTAGTTTAAAATCACATAGGATGAAATACTGGTCCTGTTGAAGTCAGTGTGACTTTGACAGTGATTTTTCCATCAAAATTAATTCTGTTGATTAGCTTTATCTACTGATGACCTGTATTATAATAGTTGAGTGCTTTTTCTGGGGTCCAAGCTGTTCCCTGAGGCACCAATGCACTCTTCCTAGCCTTAAATGTCAAAAAGACATGCCCAGGCTGGGATTCCTAAATTCTGTATAGGTCAGGGAGAGAGACGTGAGATCCACAGTCCTCTTGAGAGGGTGACTCAGAGTACCTACATCAATCTCTTTCTTCAAGATCTCTTCTGAAGAAGCTTATTTCTCTTCATGTTTGTTGAACTTACAGCAAGCCTGGGAAGGTCACAGGCCTCAGTCAAATGTTGAGGTTGGATCATAGAAATAGCATGCGCAGCCAGGGCAGTTTGGCTGTGTACCGAAGATGGTAGGCAGGCAAAGAGCCATCCTCAGCAACTGTAAAGAGATGAGCAGGTATTTCATGGTCCTTGTTGCAGCTTGAAAAAACTATTAGCTAATTTTCTAGGCTAAGACTGAGAAAATTTTGCATCTGGAGAAAGAAAGACCTAGAAGAGATAAATTACTGTCAGTTTCTACTTCTCAATCCCATGTCTTTTCTTGGTAGTCTGGGGGATGCCACGACACTAAGCTCAGAAACATGCTGGGAATAAAACTTGATGATGCTGGTGAGGCCTACCGTATATTGAAAACATTCCAATAAAAGCATTTTGGCACATGTATTTATATTAAAGAAAGATAGTCATACTGGTTACACAGAAACCAAATGTTCTCTTAGCTTGATACTGATCTACCACACAGTATATAGTGATAGTGCAACAACTACTGCACATACTGAAGTCTGTTATAGGAATTCCGTGCCCAGAGACATTTAAAATCAGTATTCATTTAAAAAATATATTTCTGCAAATGCAACCTGTGTGCAGTAGAAGGCATAACATGACAGATATTGACAGTGCTTGAAATATCTGGGAATGTTCTGCAGGACAATAGTTGAGAACCACTCATAAGGGCCTTAACACTGAGCAGTCCTATTTTAGTTGCAGAAAAGGACAAAGGCTTAAGTTTCAACTCTCTCCTACCTTCCTGTGTAATGGACAAGAGTTCTGTATTTACAAGGGCAAATAAATGCAGAGATACTTGGTGAAACCATGCTTAGGAAAAGTAAGCATAATGTTGGCCCATTGCTAACATCTGCAAGTCCATGGGCACTGACAGAATGCATCCACGTGTGCTGAGACAGCTGGGGGACACCACAGCGAGTCTGCTCACAGTCATCTTTGAAAGGTCATGGTGATCAGCAGTGCTGTCTGCGGACTGGAAGAAAGCAAATGTCACCTCAATCTTCAAAAAGGGCAAGAAGGAGGACCCAGGGAACTACCGTCCAGTCAGCCTCACCTCAATCCCTGGAAAGGTAATGGAACACCTCGTTCTGGAGGCCAGCCTTATCCACATGGATGACAAGAAGGTGATCAAGAAAAGTCAGCATGGATTCACTAAAGATAAATCATATTTAATCAACCTGATTGCCTTCTATGATGAAACAACTACCTGGATGGAGGAGGGGAGAGCAGTGGATATGGTCTACCTTGACTTCAGCAAGACTTTCATGGTTGTGTCCCACAAAATCCTCATAGGCAAACTCAGGAAGTGTGGACTGGATGAGTGGACACTGAGGTAGATTGAGAACTGACTGAATGGCAAATCCCAGAGCATCATAATCAGTGGCTCAGGGTCTAATTGGGGGCCTGTCACTAGTGATGTCCCTCAAGCTTCAATTCAGGGCTCAGTATTGCTCAGCTTATTCATCAATAACTTAGAGGAAGGGGTAGATGCCACCTCAACAAGTTCACTGACAACACAAATTTGGGAGGAGTGGTTGATAACCCAACTTGCTGTGCAGCCCTTCAGAAGGACTTTGACAGGTTGGAGAGGTGGGCAGAGAACTATCTGAAGTTTAACAAAGGCAAATGTAGGGTCCTGCAGATGGGGAAGAATAACACCAGGCACCAGTACAGGAGGAGGGTTGACCTGCTGGAAAGCAGCTAAGGGAAAAAGGACCTGAGGGTCTTGGTGGACAATAAGTTGTCCATGAGCCAGCAGTGTGCCCCTGGTGGCCAAGAAGGCCAATGGGATCTTGGGGTGCATTAGGAAGAGCACCTAATGTACCCCAGAGAGAGGGTCAAGGGAGGTGGTCCTGCCACTCTATTCAGCCCTAATGAGGCCCCATCTGGAGTGCTGTGTCCAGTTCTGGGCTCCTCTGTACAAGAGAGATGGAGCTCCTCGAGTGGGTCCAGCAGAGGGCAATAAAAATTATTAAGGGACCTACCTCTCTTATGAGGTAAGGCTGAGGGAGCTGAGCCCATTCAGCCTCAAAAAGAGATAACGGAAAAGGGACCTCATTAATGAATACAAGTATCTGAAGGGAGGGCGTCACAGAACCACAGACTTACAGAATATGCTGAGTTGGAAGGGAACCAAAAAATCATCAAGTCCAACTCTTAGCTTTGGACAGGACTAACCCCCAGAGTCACATCATGTGCCTGAGAGTATCATCCAATTGCTTCTTGAACCCTGTCAATGCCATTACCGCTTCCCCAGAGAGCCTTTTCCAGTGCCTCTGTGTGAAGAATCTTTTTCTAATATCCAATCTAAACCTCCCTGACACAACTTTGGACCATTCCCTGGAGTCCTGTCACTGGTCACCACAGAGAAGAGGTCAGTGCCTGCCCCTCCACTTCCCCTCACAAGGAAGTTGTAGCTGCAATGAGGTCTCCCCTCAGTCTCCTCTTCTCCAGGCTGAACAGACCAAGTGACCTCAGCCACTTCCACACATATAGCTTCCCCTCTAGGTTCTTCACCATCTCTGTTGCCCTCCTTTGGACAACTCAATATCCTTCTGATATTGCAGTGACCAAAACTGGACACAATATCCAAGGTGAGGCCACACCCGTACAGGGCAGAGTGGGACAATCCCCTCCCTCAACTGGCTGGTTAGTCCATCCCTTCAGCAGGACCATGCCTTTATCTAACCAGTTTAGAAATTTGAAAAACTGATTCCCTTGTGGGGCTTGATCTAGAAAGGGCTGAGTATTCCTGCATGCAAACACCAACGCCCATTTCCAGCTCAACAGAGATTTTGGTGTTGTGGTTTCTTTTATTCCTTCTTTTTTTTTTTTAAATAGTAGAAAGGGAATTTTTTGGCTCTTCTTTCTGACTAGAAGGACTGAGCTACAGGCTCATCAGGATATAAAATCAAGATCTTATGAGCTGAAAGAAATAATGGATCGCTTTCTCTAAACCCTGTTGGCTGACATGATTTTGTCAAATTATTATCTTTTTAGCTGCATATTTTTGTCAACGTGCAGGTTGTTTCCTTGGGCTGTGCTCTGATTTCTAAAATCTGATATAGCTTCTACAGCATTTGCTGTAGGGTTTTGTGGAATTTTGATCAGATTTATGTCGGCTTCTTTTTTTCACATGCTAAAATGATATAAAATAAAATCAAGCACAAATCTGTTTCACAAAGTAAATTAAAGAATTTTGAATGATGTTGCATCCGTAACATAGACTTAACCATGTTCTAGACACAAATAATAAAAATCATCTGAAGTCTCTGCTTACAAATTTTCTTTAGAAAACATTTACTGATTGTACCTGACTTGTTTTTCTATGTAACTGCAAAGACAAAGCAAATGCTGATTAAAGCAATTAAAAGTTTCCTTTGTTGGCAGAAAGAGATGTATTCAGATATGGCTTTTTTCTTTGTAGACATCTTAATAAGCACCAGCAGATTGAAATAAAATCTGTCATCAGCTATATTTTTTTCTTAGACTGACTGTCTACTTCACACACATATTAAGAAAGATTTGTTACCGAAGCTTCCTTATATGTTTTCTATTTGTTGTTGTAAAATGGTAAATGTTGAAATAACACTAGATATATCAATCTGATATTATAATGCAATGCATCTGACAGCTGAAGAGAGGAAAAAAAAATGTAATGACTTATATAGTATTTGGAGTAGTGCATTTTTTTCTTGTTATGGGTTTCTTCAAAAACACAACTGTGCTGTTTGGGTGTCTGCCATCACGGAGGGATATAAAGCATTATTGTAGATGGAGGATTCAGCTTTAGCAGAATATAAATTAACTGCCGTGTAAATATAAACATCAATTAAGTTCTGTCACTTGTTAAATATTTATTTACTAAAATGATTTAAGCAAAGAAGCTTGCTGAGGGGAAAATTGTCTGTTTCTATCTATACACTGCTGGTACCTCTTAGGAGCCTGCTTTGTTTCTATTGTTTCTTTATTTATAATCTCTTATGTGTGGTTGCAGAGGTTGCTATTTCAAGCAGCTGAAAATTTAAGGTGTCTTTCTCACCAATGCTGAGCAGTATTAAACATGTAACTCCCATTAATGCTAATGGGAATTAAGCAGATAAATTCCTTCTTGCACTAGTGGATAAGTGGACTTCCATTTTCAAAGGTGACATAGACTTCATCTGTGCAGCCAGGACATGATCGTACATGACAAGATCAGACCAGTGCCCAGATACAGAGGGTAAGAATAAAACACCTGCAATGTATTTATCCTTTTATTCTGATTATCTCACCAGAATAGACTGTCAGTAACTTTCAAAAGATGGTTAGGCTTACACAAAATCATGGGCAAACATTGTTAAGTTGCATGATCTTTCTGTGCTCTTGGCTAGATGAAAATAGAGACATTTATGACATTCAGTAGTTACGCAGTTCTTTTTCATAATAACAATATTATTCAGAAATGGGCTTCTTTTCACTTCTATTGTCATAAACTAAGTATATCAGAATAGAGTCTTGTGAAATAGAAGTTACAGAATGAGTCATTTATGCCACTGAAATATCCATATCATCATTTTTCTTTCCTGAAAGAATGATTCTGTTACCCTGATTTACTCTTTGTGTTACACTGGATCCCATATTTATTTGGCTTGGGCAGATGAGAATTATTTCAATAATAATGTAGATGTTTTAAGAAATATCTATAAAAATGCAGAAGAGAAATCTAATCTTATTCTGGAAATACAGATTGATTGGATGCACATTGAGTGCCACAATGAAACTTTCTGGTTAATGAATTTACCTTAGATCAGGTTTAAAATACAGAATAGTTCCATATGATGTTTAAAAATGAGTGAGATAAGGTACAAAGACATAAGAAGACACTGGCAAGTTCTAAGTAAGCATTGAAATGTTAAACTTGCATGTGCAGAAAAAGAGCTCTTTGGAGCCACGTGAAAATTTTAAAAGGCAGATCAAAATTTTTAAGCCTTCAAGACTGGGCACACACTTACTCTTAGATTTACTTTTTAAAGATCCGTTTTCAGTACAACTAACCAGGTCAATATAGACCCAACCTAGTACATACAAACCACACAAAAAAACTTTAACTGGTCATTGCTTAAAGGCCCAAGAGATAGGTTCCTAATTGCCATAAATACTGATTCCCGTAAGTTCTTTTTGCATTCCCATCTAAATTTTCAATAATGATAGCAATCACACAAACCATTTCAAAATCCTAATCAAATGCCTTCTCAGAGCACTCGTAAAATGAAATGCTGATGCAGCACATTCTATTTAATTGAGATACACTCAAACTAGGAAGTCCGCTTAATCAGGCTGTCTCTCTGGGAACAATTTAAGTCCAATGATACTTAATGGCAATGACTACTGCCTAATGTGGATGGCAATTCTGCTTAACTGAGATTTCTTCCAGTGATGTAGAGGTTTACAGCTCTCCACTTTTAAATAACTGAGACTAATTTTGTTATGTTTTATGTTTTACTAAATGTATTTTAAGTAAACGTGATGAATTGCATGGAATAACACTTGAAAAATGTTAGCCTGTAGCAAACAAGGCCTTCTAGCATTTAAAAACCTATCAGAGGCAAAGCAGGAGGAGATACAGAAATGTGAAAACTGAAAACAGTAGTGTTAGAGGAAATGAGAAGTTTGCCTTGTAGGGTTTTTTTTATGTGTGTGAAATATCTAAGCTGAGTAGTTTTAGTGGATGAGGACCCCGGAATTCAGTTCTAAATCTATGTCAATGTCTTCTGAACCTTTGAGTGTTAGAAAATAGAGAAGTAAACAAAAGAGGCACAGAAGTTAATAATAAGCAGCATATATGGCACACCCACCCTGTATGTATTGTGGAGGACAGGAGGAGAGAACTCTGAGGTGTCTTTGTGGATATTCCTGATGAGATCCTCTCGTGTGTAAGGTGTGCCATGAAATAAAGCTGAAAGAAACACATTTAACATGGAGCTATTCAGGGAAGACTGGTGTGCAACAGAAAGGGGACCACCCACCTGAATAAAGGGTAATGTAGAAAACCTCCAGGATGGATGTTAAAGAGACAACAAGTACATGAGAGAGGGCTTCAAATCCTGCTCAAGACTAGTCACATCTTTAACCACATCATGGAAGTAAAGTGGAATGTAATGTGTCCCTCATGGGTACCTAATCTAGTGGTTATATGGAATTGCTAATGAATGGTATCTGCATGAAAGGCCCCATCACCTATAGAGTATGTGCCTGTTGAAAAAGTAGCTGAGATTATCATTTTACAAATGGCTGATGAGCATAAACTCTAACTGTTTGACAGGACTACTGTGCACCTGTATTCAGCACACAAAAGCTTTCTAGCCTTGGTATCCAGAGTATGACTTACAGTGTGGAACCACAGACTCAAATGTGAGTAAGTGAGATTTTTTTAGAGCCGTACAGCCATTACCCTGTCTTTGTAAAACAGGAAAGTTCAATGCCATGATTAGGTGAAGAGGCTGTCTATATTATGGAAAGCAAATCTTAGGAGAGTGTATTGTTGAAAGAGAGCTTCTCTTCCTGTGAACAATTAGACACGAACATTGCAGGAGGAATTACTAATTTTGAAAAAGCAGTGGATCTCGCGTACTGAAGAAATATTACACAGCTATGACAGTTGACAAGCATATTCAATGCTTTAAATCTAACCTGCTTAAAGCTTTTAAAAACCTTTGAGTAAATATAGTGCTTTTATGACAGTAAGACTGTATAGCAAAGAAATGCTGTCACATTTCACCCCACTATCTGCATACAGCTCTGCAAATGGTGCATAGCTCTCATCTTCAGCATTGTGTCTGTCCCTTTGCCTGTCCTATGATGAAATTGCATGTCATGCCGAATTTAGTGTGCTTGCTTTATGATTTGCAGAGTTACAAAGAAACCTGCTAAAGTCCTTAAAAAAGTAAAAACACAATCTTGTTTTTCCTTAATACTGTACTTTCTTCCACTATTTCCTATTTTGTAGCTGCAGCACAAACTCTGAGAGGTGGAATTTAAAATATGACAATCTATCAAGGCAACAAAAATCCTGAATAATCTGTAGCAAATCAACAACTTCCATATCATAGCAAAGGAAGGTGGTTCAGACTTGTTGAACCCTAGTTATTACAGGCTTGAACAACTCCTGATATAGAGGAGAGATATGCATGATTATGCAGGCAAGCACAAGTTAAGTAAAGCTGACTCCTGCTCACTGCAAATCTAATTGACAATTTTGTTGCCCTTCTCTGGCTATTTAAGAAGAGTAGTGAGGTCAATGGTAATGACATGTCTCATGGTTGGAAAATGCCACCCACTTGGTTTCTTTTTACAAGGCATTGATTTCAAACTTCTAAGTTCAGCTTTGTTACAAGGGAAGAAGATTTTTAAAAAGCCTTGTGGAGTGAACTTTCTGCTTGTGAAAGGTGACTGGCTGAAAACTGCAGAGACTGAAATGCTTTGTTTTCACAAAGGAGATGTTGTACCTTTGCATTCTTTCTTTTAGTATTACACTGGCAGTTCAGTGTCGGCTTCCTCATGTTTTCATACGTACTTCAACCTTGATCTTCTGGGCTCGTTCCTAGGATGAAAGTTTGTACACCTTAAACTAAGTCTGAAGACTTATTAAAAAGCCCAAAATTAATGACATTTGCAAGATTGGTAAAAGATTTTTCAATATCGTTTGTTTCAAAGAATGAAAATATAGCTTTCCTGTTGGGATCATCATGATTAACAAAAATAGAACAGAAAGAACTTTGTTGCTACTCCCTGACACTTTGGACTCAGATGGCATTCAAATACTTGCAAAATTTACCAAATAAGAACCTGATTTTTCACCACTGGCCATTTGCAACCTTATATTGCTCTATGGTGAACTTGCCACTGGCTGCTGCAAGAAAGGAGCCCCGAAAAGGAGATAAAAGGACTCCCTGAAGCAATATCTCAGCCTTGGCTGATCATCTCCATTGGTCTGCTCTGGCCTCCAATTGGGAGGCTTGGAGACACATCCTCTATAACGCTGCTACCTCCTTTGAGAACACACGCAGGATCACTCTCTAGGAGAAAAGACAACGCAGAAAGAATCGCGTCCAGTCAGTAGCACCTGGGGAGTCTTTCTGCTGTGCCTTTTGCAACTGGACTTGTCTGTCACGCATTGGCCTTTTCACCCATCAGCGAGCCTGTAGCAAGCGTGGGTAGAGCCCTTTGAAATCTTCGTTCGCAAAGCCAAGCCATGATGATGATCGTTGTCCTGCCCTTCAAAAAGCACTTGGCGGTTTGTGAGCAGTGGCGATGAATACCTTGCACACACATTTACTAATGTGGAACTCTTTCACCGGAAACTGGATTTAGCTTGAACCTGTATACTTGTATTTAGATGTGCAAAGATAGATGGTTATGTGTAAAGCTAAGGGTCTCACAAAGCAATTGATAGAATTTAAAAAGTGACCAAAAGCATAAGTTAACAAAACATTAGTGTCTAGTACCATATAAGGTGTCTCAGAGTATTTGAGACAGTCTCATGTGCTGTAAGGCACATAACCTATGAAAAAAATACACCTTCTTGGAGTGTCAGACACTAGATAGAGAAGTCCTGTCATTTCAAATGGTACTAGTTATTTATGATTTGGTAGAGAATTGAGGCATTTTCAGGAGAGTTCTAAGTCTTTTTCAATAGCTCTCCATTGCCTACAAGACAAATTCAGACAGATCCCTTAAATAGTGACACCTACATTTAGACAGATAAATTCATATGTACACCATCTGAAACTAAAGCCCATATTGGATGTCTGAAGTTTATGGAGAAATTTTCAATTATCATATACTGGATGGTCTACAAGCAGTTTAGGACCATGCCTGAACCCAGTTAGCAAATGTGCTTCCTTTGCACTAGATGTAATGAAATGTGAGAGGAGAGAGACATTCTCTGATCTTAGTTCCCTGGCCATGGAATGTAGTCAGGTTTCCATCTCAGCTGTGATACCTGTATTTCNGTGAGAGGAGAGAGACATTCTCTGATCTTAGTTCCCTGGCCATGGAATGTAGTAGGATTTCCATCTCAGCTAAGGACTCACAAAAGTGAAACTTTTACCCCTTGTTTGTTGTCTGCATCACATTGAATAATCCCATACTCTATCTGTAGTCAGTGGAGGTGCTGCAGGTACTGCAAAAAGTTATTCCTTTTGTAGAAGCATTGAACTCCCATCTGCTTCTCCCCATCTCATGAAAAATTTAGAGAATTAGTAGTGGCATCTTTGCCTAATACCTTAGGATTCAGTGATACCTGTATTTCAGTAAGGCCTTTCACACTATCTTCTGTAAGAGCCTAATAAACAAGTAGTTGATGTACACGCTGGATGAACAGTGAGGTGAGTTGAAAACTGACTAAACTGAGTCTAGAGGGCGGTGATCAGGAGCACAAAGTCTAGCTGGAGGCCAGTAGCTATCAATGTATGCCAGTAGCTAGCAATGTATGCCAGTAGCCAGTACTGGGTCCAATCCTGTTCAACATCATCATCATTAATGATCTGGATGATGGGGCAGAATGTACCCTCAGCAAGCTTTCAGATGACACAAAACTAAGAGAAGCAGAGGGCCATTCTGCCATCCAGAGGGATCTCAACAGCGGGGGAAATGGGCAGGATGGAAACCGTGCAAAAGTTCAATGAAGAGAAGTGCAAAGCTCTGTATCTGGGGAGAAATAACCCTATGCA
>VYXB01010178.1:179246-196629 GCA_013397135.1 Pachyramphus minor | reverse complement strand
ACAGCCTCTACATCAACGGTGACTATTTTTTTTCTAATTTCTGTAATTTTCCCGTTTTCCTATTTACTGATATTATTTCTTGCCATACTCTTTCACTAACAATTCCCTTTTTTTCTAACTTTTTTGGCTCTTCCAATCAACAATATCTGTCATATTTTTTGTTTTGTTTAGAGGACATGCTCATACAATGGTTTGTATTTTATTTCCTTCTATATTAACATTGGAATGGTTTGCATTGGAAGGGACCTTAAGGATCATCTCATTCCACCCTTTTGCCACGAGCAGGTGCACCTTGCACTATCCCATATTGCTCCAACCTGGCCTTGGATGGTTCCAGGGATGGGGCAGCCACATTTGCTCTGTGCAGCCTGTGCCACGGCTTCCCCACCCTCACAGGGAAGGATTCCATCCCACTATCCACCATAAATTTCCCCTCTTTCTGTTTGAAGCCATTCTCTGTGTCCTGTCCCTCCATCCCTTGTCCCCAGTCCCTCTCCAGCTCTCCTGGAGCCCCTTCAGGCCCTGCAAGGGGCTCTCAGGTCTCCCTGGATCCTTTTTTCCTCCAGGTGAACCCCCCCAGCTCTCCCAGCCTGGCTCCAGAGCAGAGGGGCTCCAGCCCTGGGAGCATCTCTGTGGCAGGGGGTGGAACGAGTTGATCTTTAAGGTCCCTTCCAACCCAGACCATTCAGGGATTCTGTAACTACCAAAGCCATAAAACTTGCAGGGGAGCAAGAGCAAATGGGACCAAAGCAGAGGAGCCACTGCCACCCACCACCTTTGACCTTCTGATTGCTTTGCACTCAGTAACTTATCCAACTACATCATATCATAACACACCAGAGGTCACTGTCTGGAAAATACAAGGATTGACCTGCCAAGGTCAAGGAACAGCACTAAAACTGAACAGTGCTTGACAAAATCATACGGAAGTTGCCAAAGCAGAAGTCAAATGGTTCCCTGCCCATGGCAGGGGGTTGGAATGAGGTCATCTTTAAGGTTCCTTCCAACCCAGACCATTCTGGGATTCTAAACTGGATTTAGGGAATAGGTAAATTCCCTCTCAACATCCCTAAGAAAGGGAAAATTCTGTGCAGTGCTAAGAAAAGCAGCAGCTTGCCAACAATATAGAGCAGGATGAATGTGCTTTCATGCACAGAGTGTCATCAAATCAGTTTTCCCTATCAAATGTTTACACAGGGCCTCTCAGACAAAACCCATTGCAGTTCTGTATTGCAGCGTGTGCCAGACCTTCCAAATTGGAAGCAGGTTTCTCAAATATGTCCCTTTTCTTCCCCCCACAGGTTACAATGAGCTGCAGCCTGAGCTATGTAAGTACCTTTAAAGAGCTGTTGAAGTTGCAAGAAGATTTTGCTCGTTAGCAACAGCCAAAAAAGCAGGTTGGACCAAGCAACCAAGAGCTCTGCTAGATTTATAAAACAGTGTTCAGAGAATTCAAGAGCCTATTATGGAACCACATGTTCTCCAACCTTGAAGCCAAATAGAAGATCTGAGAATTTTTCCTATAGGGTTTCGTCTCGGGGTGATGATCATAAATTGGATTTTCAAGCATTGACTTTCCTTTCTCATTGCAGCTGCTGCTCAAAATACACAACCTCTGCCACCAGCAGTGAGGAACTTCACTTTGAATGTCACTATAACCAACCTGCCATTCACTGCAGATATGGCAACACCAAATTCTAGGAAATTCAAGTCAACAGAAAAAGTCATGTCCTATTATGTAAGTCAGGCAAAACCATGTCCTGCTTGGGCCCAGTTCTTTTAATATCTCTGATCTCTCACTTTGCTGCGACATTTGACCTAATTACATGTTATTGTTGAATTTCTAGGTTGACCCTTTACTCCAAAGAAGCAGCATTGGCCCTGCTTATATTGGCTGCAGAGTACTGGCATTCAGGTAAGAGCCATGTCTGGGGAAAGTCTCCATGACTGACTTCTTAAAATGTTCCTTCTCATTTCTCAGCACTCAACACATCTCTGAGTGTGTTTTTTTTAATTGGTAGTTTTGCCTCTGAGTGGATTTTTATATATGTCTTTGATCACGTCCTAAAAGTTCAGATGGATTTCTCAAGAATGGCCAAGACACCTAAAACTTTGTCTCATTTCACAGGTCAAAGAAGAACAGGGATGACACAGGAGTAGATGCCATGTGCAGCTGGAGAGATGAGCCTTCAGGGCCCAAATTCAACAGAGAAACTATTTACCATGAGCTGAGCAACATGACAAATGGCATCACCAAGCTGGGACACTTCAGCCTTAACAGCCAGAGCCTCTACATTGATGGTACAAACTACCCCAAGGTGTTATTCCTAATGAAGTTGTGGCTGCCCCATCCCTGGAAGTTTTTAGGGCTGTGTTGGATGGAGCTCTGAGCACCCTGGTCTAGTGAAAAGTGTCCCTGTCCAATGAAGGGGGTTGGAATGGGATGATCTTTAAGGTCTCTTCCAACCCAGACCATTCCAGGATTCTGTGTTAGAATCGAGGACTTGTTAAGTTTGGAAAAGACCTCCCAGATCATCAAGTCCAACCTTCAATGTTGACACAGAGTAATTTGAAGTGAGAATGAAGAGGATTTTAATACACCTCTCAAAAGCAGATGACAAAAAGTAGAAGGCAAAAACCTGTCAGAGTCACAAAGTTACGAGTCATGAATTCAGTAACTACAATCTTGGAATAAAAACCCATGTATTTAATCTTGCTGAGACTTTCTTGGAATATTTTCCCAATAACAGTCCATTTGTTTTTCAGATTACAATGAACCACACAGTCCCTCATGTAAGTATATTTAAAGACATGTTAAAGCTATTCAAGGGCATAAATTGATTTGCTTCCCCCTGATTTGGCAATGTTTGTAACACTGGAAGGTGTGATCATGTTCATATGGCTTTTTGCTCTCAGAAACTTAATAACAGCCCTGTGTCTTATGCAGATCCGGTTCTTATTAAATCTGGGTGATTTTTGTTCTCTTTTAGTGGTGAAACCAACCCCCACACAAAGCCCAGGACCAACAACAGAGCACTTCACCCTCAACTTCACCATAACCAACCTCATGTTCACAAGAGACCTGGAGACTCCAAGCTCTGCCAAATTCCGTTCCACTGAGAGGATAATGAGACACTATGTAAGCCAAAGTCATGTTTTTTGTCACTGAAATCACCCAGAATTTGGGGTTTCCCCTATTCACAAAGATCTTTCCTTGTCAGATTGACCCCCTGCTTCAGAGGAGCAGCATTGGCCCCTATTTCTCTGGCTGCAAAGTAACGGGATTCAGGTGAGCAATAAACTGAAAGATTAACTTTGAACTGCAGTAGATGGATTTCCTCAAGTTTGACTGGCACTTCCTTTTCCTTTCCCTTTTTCAAGTAGTTTTCATCACTATAATAAAGCTTTTGTGCACTTTTCTATTGTCTTTTTCTTATGAAACCTTTTTCTTTCTCAGACCATACAATTGCAGTCCACCTGAGGACTGTGGACAGATTTATTTGGGGTTTTTTCAATCACAGCTGGAAAAAAAAAAGATTTTTTTTAATAACTAACAGAAGCTTCATGATATTGAATTCCTTAGGGCAATGAAGAAGAGGGATAGCACAGGAGTAGACACCACCTGCAGCTACAGAAACAGCTCCCAAGTGCCCAAGTTTATCCCAGCTGAGGTTTACCAAGAACTGAGGAACATGACAAGTGGCATCACCACTTTGGGAATCTACAACCTGGACAGCAAGAGCCTCTATATCAATGGTAAGTGTTTGATTTCCTTGTTCCTCTGGGCACGGAGCAGTTTGGGACCACCTGGGGCCTCAGGGATCACTTCAGTGTTAAAGAAATGCCTGAAGGAGAAGAACCCACTGGAGTTTTCTGTGTAAGACAAAGTGCAAACTTTAAAATCTGTTCACACAGACATTTTGGAAGACTTTAATTTCTATATTACATTGAAGAGTGATTTCATTTTAATCTTGACCTCAGTCATTCACCTGCACATTTCACCTGCTTTCTATCCCACCAGTATTTAATTACACAGCAGCACAGCCGTTTTCTCATCATAGTCACCAATCTACAAAAGCACCTTGTTCTGCTTAAGCTTTGTTTGTTTAACAGATTCACGCCCTCGGGGGCAGGGTCTGATGATTCACTCCCAAGTCATCCATTTAATCATCCCCTCTCCACTTTCATTCTCTTAAGTGGATGGTTCTCTTACATAACATTTCTCTTGCATTTCCTTTCCAGGTTACAATGAACCACTTCAGAGATCATGTAAGTATTTTGCTGAATTCACTCCAGGGAAAGGTGTCAAAGGAGTGGTGCCCTCAGAAAATAACAGGGGAAGAGATTATTGAGGGGGGAAGAGATTATCCAGAGTAGCCTTGAAACGTGCTGGGGTTGGGAATGTCTTTGAAAGTGAAGGTAAGGCTTTCGTACTAAATTCATAATCCTTCTCCCCTTGGATGACAGCTCCAAGCACAACAACTGCACTGGGACCAACAACCAGGAATTTCACCCTTAACTTCACCCTGACCAACCTCCCGTACACCCCAGACCTGGATGTCCCAACTTCCCGCAAATTCATTTCCACAGTGAACGTTCTCAACCACTATGTGAGTCTGGCTCTGGGTTTGCCCCTCTGGGGTTCTGGTGCTGCCCTCAATCCCCCTGCATCAAAGTCAGCCCATGATTTCCAGTTCTCAGCTGTACTGTTTTCCCCCTGACAGATTGACCCTCTGTTCAAAAGAAGCAGCGTGAGCTCTGCCTACACAGGATGTAAAACAATGAGGTTCAGGTACGACTCAGAATCTCAAGATGGGTCAGGGAGGAAGGGCCCACAGTGTGTCATCTGCTCCAGCAGGGCCATCCCAGAGCACATGGCACAGGATTGAGTCCAGGTGGTTCTGGAATGTCTCCAGGGAGGGAGACTCCACACCCTCTCTGGTCTCTGCTCAGTGCTCGCTCACTGCACAGGGAAGTTCTTCCTCATGGTCAGGTGGAACTTCTTGGGCATCAGTTCCTGCCTGTTTGCATCTTAATAATGGATACCAGCAAGAAAAGTCTGGCTCCTCCCTCTGACACCTCCCTAATAAAGATACTGAAAGTATCTTTATTTTTCTGATACTAAAAGTATCTGAAAGTACCTTAAAAGACTCCTGAAAGTGCAAATAACCTTTATCTGCTCTTACACACCTTAAGTTTGCATAAATTATCGTAGTTGTTCTGATGTCAGGAAAGGGAAACCTCCCTGTGGACACCTCCCTGTCCATTGATGATGGTAAAATCATTTTGGTATCTATATGTCATCAGCACAATTCTGGTGTGGTGAAAGATGTAGGAGCCCCATTACAGTGATTTTGGTGTCATTCCTGGTCATACAAATCACACTGAAGAACGTGTCTGATGTTTTTTGCTCAGGTCTGGGCAACACAGGGATGACACAGGAGTAGATGCCATCTGCAGCTACCAGGACAGTGCCAGCCTGGCCAGGTTTGACAGGGAACAGCTTTACCAGGAGCTGAGCACCATGACAGAGGGTGTCACCAAACTGGGGCACTACAGCCTGGACCAGAACAGCCTGTATGTCAATGGTGAGTAGCCATAAATAGATCATGATTTTGGGATCTCCTGGAGATCACTCCTCTTTTGGGGTCTCTTGGGGATCTCTCCCCATCACTCCACTGGGGCTGAAGCACTAAGGAACCCTTTGGTTTCTTGGGTTTCTGTAGGTTTTGACACTGTGGCAAAACTAATCCAGCAAGATCTTGCCATTTTAGAAGCATTTCCAACCCTTAAATCACACAAATTCCTGGAAAATTTCATATTAACTTCAATCTTATATAATCTAGGCAGAGCTATACATATATTGTTTTTATGGTATGGATAGACCTGATGTAAAAATAAATGCACTCTGCCTTTTCTATTTAGGTTTTCCCCTCACAGAAACCACCAGAAAGCCTGTCTTTGTTGAAGCTCCAGCCAAACAGGGCTACAGACTGAGCTTTAGAATAGTCAATGAAAATCTAACCAACCCAGACTCTCAGTCTCCAGAGTACAAAGCAGCAGTGGAAAGCATCACTAACAAGGTGAGGAGCTGCAGCTCAAATACCGCCATGATTGGTCAATTTTTTGCCATAGTTTTATGTCTTAATTAAAAAAAAAAAAAAATCAACATTTAGGAACAAAAAGTTCTGGAATCTGAAAGATGAGATTGGCCTTTTGTTATGTTGAGTGTTGCACCTCGTGGGTGTCATCCCTGCCCGTGGCAGGGGGTTGGACCTGGATGATCTTTAAGGTCCCTTCCCACCCAAACAACCCTGGGAATCTGGATTTGGAAATTATCTCCATCCACAGACATGGCCAGTGAAATACAGGAGGGTTGGGTGATCTGGTAAATGCACAGGGACCCAGCATTTCAGTCCCATCTCCAGAAGGGTTTGCAAACCCCGGCCAGCTTGGAGTCAACACATCCATAACTCACTGCTGAGAATCCAACACACTCCCTCCAGCACCAACCCAACCCACCCCTGATAACGCCCTGATCTTCAGATGAAACTGTAACACTCTGTACTTGGAGTCCTGGGTGTGTGAGGTGTGCATGAGCTGACAGGTGCCCTCAGCACACCGGGCTCTTTGGCAGCTTGCTCAGATAGGGCAGGAAGATCTGCCAGGCTGCCAGTCAGATTCCAGCACCAGAAGGCACGTTCCAAAGTCACAACCAACTCCCATGAAATCCAACCAGCAAAAAAACGCCCAAAGCCTGGGCTTTCTCCAGCATTCAAGTCCCTCCCACTGGCCTAAAGCACCTTCCAGAGTGCCCAGGGCTCATTAATATTTACCATGACATTTGTCTTGCAGATGAATCAGCTGTACTGGCACAGCGACCTGCGGGACCAGTTCCTGGGCTGCAACATCACCCACCTGAGGTCTGGGATGTGAGCTGAGTGTGGCTGAAGGGTGCCACACCCTGGCACCCTTCCCCCCTGGCCAAATGCCATTTTCCCCTGTGGAATTCCTCCCCCTCCTTCTCATGTCAGAAATTTATGCCCTAAGAAGTCATTTCTAGGCTTCATTTGTCAGTGTGCATTTTTTCTGACTTGTTATAAACTGATATTTTTCTCAGACTCAGTCAGGCACTCTCAGGTTGCTGAGTGTCCCAGGAATTACTGATTCCCATGTTCTTAATGGGAACTGATGGTCCTGTAACCTCTGCACTCCCCTTCTTCACTTGAGCCCCACTAGGCTTTAAAAGTGGGCTTTGGGTAAAGCCAGTGTCCAGCTCTGGGTGGAAAGAGGCTTGGACAAGGGACCCTCCCAGAGAGTAAAAGCTTTTAAAAATCACAAACTGCTGATCTTTCACTGTGTTCATGCAGTAAAGCCTAAGTGCATAGAGAGAACAGGTTTCCTTTGCAAAGCCCCAAACCAGCCCATTCCACACCATTATTCCACCCCATTACTTTCAAACCCAGCACTGGGAAGAGCAGGAACCCCTCAGGAAACTCTTTTTCTGATCATCAGCCTCTTGACCACAGAACCTCTGTTTCTCTGCCCACAGGGCTGGATCCATAGTGGTCAACTGCCAGTGCTTCTTCCACCCTGAACCCAACATCAACAGGGCCGTGGTTGAAAGGACCTTCCAGGATGGGACTTCCAATGAGACTGGGCTGTGGCTGGGGAGCAGCTACAGGCTGCAGGAATTCTCAGTGGACAGTACGTGCAGCTCAAATCTCTGCCCAGTGCCCACCCAGTCACCTCACTTCGCCAAGGAATGCTCAGAATTCCCCAATTTCTGGCCTATCAGAGTGGAAATAAATCTGGTTTTAAGTTGAATGGCTGAGTTCAGCTCTAAGTTGGGCCGTTCATACATTTAGTCTGGCTCAGTGCACTCCTTTAGTCTCCAATGGCTTAAGGTCTTATTCAATGATAAGTTGTTATTAATATTAAGGTGTTATTGAATATTAAATGATTAGAAAATGAAGTGGCAACTACACATCAGAATTTCAACCATTTAGAGATGAACAGACTTTCAGGGATTTTTTTCCAACGTACAGCATCCCCAATAAAGGACTGATTGGGAATTTCCTGTCAGACCCCAGTTAAATTAAGTTCTCCTAATCTAAGACTAGTGATGTCTTTGATAGAAGAGTCCCAGTTTCTCTGACTGACTTCTCCCCTCCATTTCCAGCCTTGGAATTAGCAATTGAGGCAGCAACTTATAAAACACCCCTCAAGTCTGGGAAGGAAAACTTCGGCTTGAATTTCCAGATCTCCAGCCTGCCCTTCTCACCACAGCTGCAGGACCCCAGGTCGCACATGTACCAAGTGAACAAAGAGAAGATCGAGAAAGAGGTGAGTGAGCAGCCATAGCTCGAGCTCCCTGTCCCAAGGATGTGTTTGACTGACCCCGTTTCCCTCCACTGTTTTGTTTCTCCCATCAGCTCGACGTGTTCAGGACCAGCCGCCTGAAGGAGCATTTTGCGGGTTGTACCGTGCAGAGTTTCGGGTAAGTCCTGCTTGGAAGAGGCTTTTCCTTGCGCCCCAAAGAGCAGCTGAGGAAGGCATTCAGGGTCACAGCGGGGTGTTCACGCCTCACCGCCGACCTTTGTGCTCCGGATGACACACGGGAGGCACCTTCATTCAAGTTCGGCTCTTACCACAAAAGGTTTCTGTTCAAACGAGAGGAGGTTTTGTTTCCGTGCTTGCAAAGCATAAACAATTCCGGAGGAAAACAAACACGTTCATTCTCTTATTTCAAGTACTCAAATACACTAAAATTCCACGGACACACATTGGCAAAACAGTCCGGGGGACTGACCCCGCCCGGGGACAGGATCTGCCTGTGTGTGTCTCCTCCAACAGCTCTTTGGAGGAACAAAGAAGCCGAGTTGCTTTACCTCTTAAAAACGGGGATTAACTCAGTGGGTGGTTTCACAAGGCTGCAAGAGCTCCTGTCTCGTCTGGAATAAACTCAAAAAGTGATCCCTTGCTAATAAAACAGTGCTGAGACATCTGCAAACCTGAATCTCCCACTCAGCTCTGCTTCTTCCTCTCTTCCCCACAATGACTCTGTGCCTGTCACCCTCCAGGCCTGTCCATGGGAAAGGATACACAGATGTCTTCTCCATCTGCACCTTCACCCGGGATCCCCTCTCAGGGACTTTACAAAAGCAAGAGGTGTTTGAGGAGCTGAAACAACTGACCCAGGGGTTCACCAAGCTGGGCCCCAGCTACGAGCTGGAGGAGCAGAGTCTGGTTGTTGAAGGTGAGAGCTCTGCAGTGGCATTTGGGGAATTCTCGGTTTTAATCACTTCCAGAGGCTTTTGTTTCTCATCTGTCCCACTATTTATTTCCAGGTTATTCTCCACTCAAGACAGATGAACCAGAGTCTGAAAGATCTGGTAAGTGCTTTCTGGGAGGGATTGACCCTACAGCCACTGAAGACTTCAACTAGAATAAATTAGCATTACATGCCTTGAAATGGAGACTAAACCTATGGAAGGCACCCAAAATCTAGGCCTCTTGGTAGATTGGCAGCAAACAGTGGGTACCACCAGAGCCAGCCTGCCTGAGGAGATGAAGGACAGGCAAAACCAATCCAATTTGGGAAGATGTTTTAAAGCTCTGGCACCAATAAGGGTTTATAACTGCAGTATTTATATATAAAAAAAAAAAAATCTAAAAAACTCTAACTATGGTGGTGTAAGCACAGCCACCACCCCAGAACTAACAGTAAACAGGACAAAGAAAAAAAAAGTACTTGTTCACCACAGACACACTGGCAAAAACAACTACAGCTTTTGCTGCCACCCTTAGCCCTGTCCCCCTCCCCAGAAGAGTCCAGCAGCTAAGAGAGAACTTTGAACATGCCTGAAACCCTCAGAGGGTTCTGTCAGTGGTAGATCCTCAGACCCTCACTCCATTTTACCAAAGTTTCTGTAATTTGGCCTCAGTGCTGTTGAACTTTGCTGGGGTGAGATTTCCCACTCTGTGGACGAGTCCAAAAACCTGATGTGTCCTTATTTTCCCTTTGCAGAGCTTCAGTTCTGGGCCATCATCCTCATCTGCATTTTCACCCTGCTTGGCTTCATCCTCCTCCTCTTCTTATGCTTCCTGGTAAGTGTCCCCTCTGCTGCCCTACCTGTCCCTGGACTCCAGCAGTGCCCAGACCCCTGGGGACTCACAGGAGGGACAATCACATTCCCAAGAAGCCCAGTGGGAACAGTATTTAACATCCCAACAGCAAAGCAGATGCCAAATCCTGTTGTTGCTGCCAACTCTTCCAAGGACTTGAGCGAAGGAGGATGGGGAAGGGAATTTACAGTCAGCTGAGCAGATTTCTAGGAAAGGAAGTGGGATCTTCTTTCTAGAAAAGCAGCAGTTTTTTGCAGAGAGAAAAACAGAAACCCAAAGGTGAGGCCAAGCCCAAGATGACAGGTGGAATTAGGGCATCCCCTGCAGCACTTCTTAAACCTCTTCCCTGTTCAAGATCTGCAGAGTGATCAGGTTACAGGCAAGGGAGGGCCACAGACAACATATTTAATAACCTGGGGGAATCACATCTAGGATTTTGTACTCGATGCTCTTCACCTGTGCAGCCTTTCCAGGCAAACTCCAGCTGCATATCACTGGAAAAGGCAGGAAAGACCCTCTTCCCACCTCTGGGGGTGGTTTGATGGGCATCAAAATCTTAACAGCACTGCTTCAAAAGCAGCTGTTTGCTTTGTAGCAGCTGAAGGGAAGAGCTAAATCTGCAGAGAACAAGGATTACTGTCCTTAGGAATGCAGGAGTGAAAATTCCAGCCAGGGAGATTTAGGAGAGGAAAAACCTCTGTCTCAGAGCTGGGGGTTGTGCCAGTGTCATCCTCATTCCCAAAGTCCCTCCATTCCTACCCTGCAAATGTGGTTTGGAGCCATCTAATGATGGGCAAAGCACAGATTCCTATTTTTGCCATTAATTTTGTCCTTTTCCCTCCAGGTCATCTCTTGCCTGAGAAGAAAGTCCCACCTATACCAGGTCCAGCAAGGCTTGTATGGGTTGTACTTCCCTCACCTGAGCACAGGAAAAGTGCATTGACAGTTGAAGTTGGGTCCTCACAGACCTGTTTGTCCACTGATGAAGGAAAGATATTTATAAATACTAGGAAAATGTTTCTTTAATAAATTATTTTCAGCATTTTCTCTCATCTTGAGACGAATCTTTGCACTACTGCCAGCATTATTTTCATACTACAGGAAACTGCCAACAATGCAGATGCTGAGGAAAGTGGGTTTTTTTAAAGCACTGCAGTATTTTATACTATTGCACAACCAACAGAAAATAAAGAGCACAAAGAGGTAAAATTGTACTCTACAGAGCTGCAGTTTGCAAAACCCTTCAGTGTTAACGTCAGTTTTCTGAAAAAGGCTTAAAATGATACTAATTTATAGATTTTTGGGGACTGACTGTTGTAGCCTTAGAAGTTTCACCTGGATTTTAGCTGTGTCACAACTTAGCTTTGGAAATGTAAATATCTTAAATTAAGTCAAATATTTCGTATCTTAATTAAAATATTTCTATTTATAATTATGACAAGAGATGATGTACAGATGCATTGTTAAATCTGAGCAGGACACGGCCAGGCTGTGTCTTTGGAGATTGCTGCTGATTCCAGTTGAATAAATGCCACATTTACTGCCACGAAGTCGTATTTCCTCTGTATGGACACTTTTCACCCCAAATCTCAAATTATGCCCTATGGAAATCCCGGGGGTTTTGCTCCTTGGTTGTCAGCCCGGATATAAGGGGCTGATTCAGAGACCAGGACCTTCTTCTGCCACTCCAGCTCATCTCAGCCAGACAGAATTGCCCCAAAATTCCCATTTTCTGCCCCAATTTTCTGCAGGAGACGGAGCTGATCTCTATGTAATTATATGATACTACCATTAGATGAACTCCCCACTGAAAGTGAAAGCACCAGACTTAATGAAACCACGGTGAGTCATTAATCCTCCCACTCCAGGCAATGTTTCCATGAAACCAAACTGACTTTTGGGCTTTCAAAGTGAAGCTCAGGTTGGACCAGTTTTTCCCCTCCGGCTCAGTTTCCTCCACAGAGGATTAGAAACCTGTTTGCTCGATCAAACAAAGGCTTTCAAGCACCAATTATGTCAGCAAACATGGGATGAAATGCTTGCAGAGCTGCTTGCAAAACACCTCTGCAGGTGTCCTGTCACCCAGGGAGTCCTGGCTGGAGCTGCCACCGTGTGACAGCAGCTCTGGGAGTGGGAAGGACTCCCCAGCTCAGGGTCTGACCAGGGGCACTCAGGAAAAGCTGGGTCTAATCATAGAATCATGGGATGTCCTGAGCTGGAAGGGACCCCAAAGGATCATCCAGTCCCACTCCAGTCCTGCCCAGGACACCCCAACAATCCCCCCTGTCCCTCAGAGCGTTGTCCAAACGCTCCTGGAGCTCTGGCAGCCTTGGGGCCGTGCCCACTGCCCTGGGGAGCCTGGGCAGTGCCCCAGCACCCTCTGGGGGAAGAACCTTTCCCTGAGATCCATCCCAGCCCCCCTGGCACAGCTTTATGCCATTGGAGCACCAGCTCCTGCCTTGGCAGCCCTGGGAAACCCCCTGGATCTTCATCCATCTGTCCCTCCCTGAGATCCGTCTCCTTCACCTGGTTCCCCTCTCCCCACAGAGTTTCTTATTCCCAAAAACACACAAGTGGTGCCACAGGCTGTGGAAATGTGGGAATGTGGCAGTGAGCACTGGGAGAGGAAGGGGCTATTTTTTGGACCTGTTTGGTAGATATTCTGAATTTTGTTTTTTATGGGGGAAGAGCTGCCCCTCAGCACCATGAGCCACGTCACCTCTTCCCACGGGCTCTTCCCAGGATTTGCTGGGACCAGTGGAGAGCCCAGCACACCCATCAGGGAAGAGCTGGCACCATTGTCCAGCTCAAGGACAAAGGGGAAGGCAGAAAATACAGCAGTTTCCCAGGGGAGCTCTGGGAAGGACTCTGGGCCCAGGACAAACTGGGAGCACTGGTCACATGGAGCTGATCTAATGCCCTGATGCAACACAGCAGGACCCAGCTCTGCCTGACCTGTTTGTGGGGATCCAAAGAGCCAAGGAAACCTTCCTGTGAGACCCCATTTCCCTAAGGAATTGTTCCTTTCTGCAGGAACATGCCAAACATCCCCCTGGTACCAGCACTCACTGGCTGTGCCAGGTACCTCCAACCCCACACAGCTCTGCCAACATGGGCAGGGAGCCAAACCCCAACCCCCAAAATTAAGAGCCAAAAGTAAAGCTGGAAGGGGCACCAAGAGAGGGAAAACTGGCTGAGGAGCTGAGAAAGCAGCAGGTTGCAGGGCCAAGCTCAAGCACACCCTGGGCATGGCTGGTGCCCAGGAGCCTCACTGGGGGCTGCACATCCCGTGGTGCTCCTCAGCAGCCCCTGCCTGGGGTTGCAGTGAGCTCCAAGTCATGGTTGGACACCAGCCCACATTTGCTGCAGGGCTGCTCTTGCCCCCCTCAGTGGGTGGAGAGGCTCAGTTGGACCTCAGGAATGTGCCCCAAAGCTGGTTCCATCCTGCAGCACCTCCCTGCACAGTCACTCCCCCAGCACAACCTTTGCCTTCACTGCCCCTCTCGCCCTGCAGATGCACCAGGGCTTGTTCCTAAGCATTTCTGTCCTTGTTTATGTCCCCACTCCACTCATCTCAGAGTCTCTGCTGCTACCAGGCTGTGAACTGGCATCTGGCAGCATCTTCCCCTGCTCTGGACCTGCCTGGCACTGCCTTGGTAATCACTGTCAAGTCAGACACAGTTTATCAATCTCCTTTTCAGCTCTTTAAACATGTTGTGCTGAACACTGGAAACAAGCCTGAAGTGCAGAGATAAGATTCAGCTGCCTCTCATCATTCTCCCCAGCAATTCCTGGTCAATTTGGCTCTCAAAGTTAGGAAAATGCTTCATCTGCTTTGGAACCAGAGGCCAAAAGGCCCTTTGTGCAGCAAAGACAAGCCTCAGGGACTCACACACTCAGACACCTCTGTAACCTCGTGTTCTCAGCAGCACCCCAGCACCATTTCCCAGCAGCAGAATTCCCTCCTGTCTTCCATGGGAAAAACAGGAACAACCCGAGCTGCTTGTCCATGACAGGATCCAGACCACCCACCTCATCTCCCACCTGGGCTGGGCTTCACTGCTGCATTTACAGCATCCCAGGAAAGGACACATCCTTCCTGCTTCCCCCCTCATTCCTTCATCACTAATTACATCTCATCAGCCTTTCCCTGCTCTGCTGGGAACCTCAGCCTGGGCAGCCAGGAGAGCCCCAGGGTGCCCAGCCAGCAATTGAATTTGTGAAATGGCTGCTTTATCAGCAAATGCAGCATTTTGTCAGCACCAATCACTGAATTCTATTCCCTCAGCCTGCAAGAAGCAAATACAAATTTCCCTCTGAGCCACTGCTGGGCCTTTGCACAAACTCACCTGGTGCTCTCTGGTAAAAACCACCACATTTAGAGGCAGCAGGAGGAACAAAATTAGGAAATTGCATTTTTATGCTTCACTGGGGAGTTTGCCCAAAGCATCAGTGAAAGGAACACAGAGGCAATAAAGGCTTCAACACTGCTGGGGTTTCTCCAGCTGTTGGAAAAGCAGCTGGATCTGTGCTGCAAATGGCCAGAGAGCAACCACAGCACACAGTCCTGTGGCCTGGTGTCACCTGGGGGTTTGGTGTCACCTGGGGGTTTGGTGTCACCTACAGGCTCCTCAAACAGCTTTGAGCATCCTGGTGGGACTGACCTTGCTCAGGGCACAGAGGTGGAAAATCCCATCACTGGGGCTGGGGGTACCTCCCCCTCTGTGACCACCCCTTCCCAGTTCCCCTTACCGGGGCTGAAGAGCCTCCCAGCAGTGCAGGGCCTGGATCCCACCTGGGGCACCATCACCACCCACCTTCTCCTGCAGCACCCAGCTCCCAGCGTGTCCCAGGGACATCCTGGTCCAGCCTCTGCCCCCACCCTGGCACTGCCAGGGGCCAGGCCAGGCAGCAGGGCCACAGGAGCTGTGTGTGGGCACAGGGGGCATTGCCAGGGTGCAGACAGAGCCAGCCAGCCCCAGGGCAGAGGTGCCCGGTGAGACCTCCCAGCACAGGGTCGGTCACCAGGGCAGGGGTTCCATTGGCACCACCTCAGAGATGGTGATGTCACAGTTCCCTTTGTGACATTCCCCCAATCCCCCATGGAATGTGTCCCCTCCCCCTGGGGATGGATTGGCTCCCCAAATCCAGGCCCAGGGACCCACCCCCCAAGGTCTGCACGGCCCCAGTGGCACCAGGACCACGCAGGTCTGGGTTCTGGGAGCACCACGACATCAGGACACCTCTCCCAGAGCAGGGAAAGGATTTTCCCAGCTTGTCCAGGGGGCCAGGAAAAGCACTGCCATGAGCTGGGGACTGGAGGGAACTTGGGAGGGCCACGGGCTGGAGCAGGGAGGGATGTGACAGGGACATTGCAGTGCTGAGAGGGGATGGCACAGGGATGCTGCAGGGACACAGGCAGGATGCTGCAGGAATGTCGCAGGAATACCAGAGGCAGGAAGGGAGGATGCTGCAGGGATGCTGCAAGAATACAGGAGGCATCTTGCAGGAGACTTTCCCACAGCTCTATGACAAGAAAAGAATGTTTTCCTCTCAAAGTGACTCAAAGTGGCCACTTCATTTCCCCCTGAAACTTTCCAGAGAACACAAATTCATCTCACTACAAACCCAGCCCCAGATCTGGGCTGCCTGGAGGAAGAAGCAGCTCTGGGATCTGCTGGAGACATTCCCAGCCCTGGACACCCACTGGTTGCTGCTTCCCCAGGAGTCACCTGTGGGCTGAGCGGGTGGCACCGTGTGCCCACGGGTGTCACCTCTGTGGAGATGAACATCATGGAGCCACAGCATTACAAGAAATAACAACAGCAAGACCAGGAAACCCCCCCAGGACACTTGGGCTGCTGTGAGCCAGAACTGGGCAGCACCAGTTGCTTTTCCACCACACTCCTGCCCAACAGCAGCTGATCCATCGAGCATCCTGGTGGGACTGACCTTGCTCAGGGCACAGAGGTGGAAAATCCCATCACTGAGGCTGGGAGTGCCTCCCCCTCTGTGACCACCCCTTCCCAGTTCACCTTACTGGGGCTGAAGAGCCTCCCAGCAGTGCAGGGCCTGGATCCCACCTGGGGCACCATCACCACCCACCTTCTCCTGCAGCACCCAGCTCCCAGCGTGTCCCAGGGACATCCTGGTCCAGCCTCTGCCCCCACCCTGGCACTGCCAGGGGCCAGGCCAGGCAACAGGGCCACAGGAGCTGTGTGTGGGCACAGGGGGCATTGCCAGGGTGCAGACAGAGCCAGCCAGCCCCAGGACCTGCCCCAGCAAGGCACCTCCGGGCACAGCTGCAGCCCAGAAAATCCCCTTTCTCCTGTTGCTACTCAGCAAAAAGCTGGAGCAGCACCTTTCCCTTCTGGTTCACCCCCAGCTCACCCTGAGGGCAGGAGGGGGAATTGGTCTCTGCCTTTCTGCTCCCCGTCACCATGAGCTGTGAGTGCTCTTGGAGAGGCTCCTCTGCCCACTCCCTGTGAAAACCTGGGCACTGCCACCACTGGTTTTCCCCCAGAGGGTGCTGGGGCACTGCCCAGGCTCCCCAGGGCAGTGGGCACGGCCCCAAGGCTGCCAGAGCTCCAGGAGGGTTTGGACAACGCTCTGAGGGACAGGGGGGGATTGTTGGGGTGTCCTGGGCAGGGCCAGGAGTGGGACTGGGTTATCCTTGGGGGTCCCTTCCAGCTCAGGATATTCTGACATTCAATGATCACCCTCTGATCGTCCCAGAGGTACTTTCTGTCACCCACCAGCCCTTTCCCAGGGAGGAGGACGGCTCCTTTCACCAACTGGACCGTTTGGGAAGAGGCTCCACAGCAGCAGCAATTCCCGAGGGGCTTTTTGAGGGTGTGAATTCAAACAGTGCCAGAGCCCTCCCTGCCCACTCTGCAGCACCCCTGGGGCAGCTCTGCCCGAAGCTCTGCCTTGCCCAGCCCCCCAGGAACACCCACCCTCTGACTCCGAGGTGACACCCTGCATGTCCAGGGGTGGCACTGTGCAGATGTGCACAGCTGCTGGGGAGTTTGGGCACTGGCACAGCCCAGCAAGGTGCCAGGCACTGGTGCTCAGCTCTGGGAGCCCGACCTGTTACAATCAGGGGCAGCTTCATCCAGGCAGGGATGGATACGACATTTCTGTGCCAAAGGGACTGGTCCAGCCCAGAGCTGATGGCAGCTGCCATAATATTAATATTAATAATAAACGTCATAATCATCACCATCAATAACAATAATGTGGGAGAGGTGTAAAT
>VYXB01010178.1:150889-179197 GCA_013397135.1 Pachyramphus minor | reverse complement strand
ATACACTAAATATAAATATATAAAATAACATAGATTATATCACTGATCTATATAATATACTAAGTGACAAAAATTCACACTGTGAATTAGTGACCCAAGAGCACATCAGAGGCTCAGGGCCTGCAGGGCACAGACCAAACTCCCATGAGCTCAGTGCTGGAGCCCTGACACAGCAACCCCCGGGAACCCCCTAAAACTGGGATGTCAGACCCCCTCATCCTCCCGTCTGTGGGAAGGAATGGCCCAGGAAGAAAGGGCTGGTGTGATTTTTGTGGTAATTCAGTGGAAAGTATTTTTCTGCTGTAATCTCCCTCTCCTGCCAGGTTTGTTCTTGCTGTGTTAAAGAAATGCACCGAGTGTGGGAGGTGTGAACTAATGTTACCGCACTGGGAAGGTGGTGACGACCGGAGATCTCACAATGATGAAGAGCAGGCTCCCTAATCACCGGGGTGTGAGCAAGTACAGTGGAAAAAAAAAGGGACATAATTGATCTTTTAAGAAAAAAACCCAAAGCAAAGAGCTGTGAGACACCCTCGTCAGCAAACGCTATTTAAGAGCACAGAGGTTCAGCTCCTGTCGCCTGGCGCAAGTGTTAACCTTTAAATGCTGCCTTTCCGCTCCCTTCCCTTTCACTCACGTATTTTTTCCTCCTCTTGCTCCCCACTTGCCAAAATCTCTCGTGTTTCCCCAGCAAGAGGCTGTGGCTGTCACTGTGCTGCTGTGCTGTGACACTGTGCCCAGAGCTGCCACCACCTCCATCCCTGCGCTGCAAAACCTCTTCTGCAACAAAAACCAGCAGCAAAAACCTCCCTGTGGCACCAGCCCCTGGAAATCAGCCTCATTTCATGCCATCCCTGGGCCAGATTTCCCGGGAAGGTGGATGGAGCTGAGCCTTCCCAGGGGAGGTGGCCATGAGCATCACCTTGGTGTCCCATTGTCACAGAGTTCTGCACACTCAGAGCTGTCTCCCTGCTTGCAAAGTGTTTTCCCAGCTGTGGGAAAGACCCAGCAGTGTGACAATCCCAGCACTGAGTCCAGTGGGAGGTTCCTGAGGGAGAAACTCTTGTCCACACTGTTGCTTCCTGTCCCAGCTGTGAGGGCAAGAAAAAGAGCTCAAGAAGTGACCTGGGACAGGGGAAATGCAGCTCCCTCATTTCCAGGGAGCATCTCCTGGGCCTTGGTGGGGAGGGGAAATGGCCTCACAGGGAGAAGGAGCACCAAGTACCACGAATTGCTTTCATATCCCTGACATCACATCACATCTTCACTCCAAGCTGCACTCACAGTGTTTTGGATCAGGGGGCTGAAGCTGGACACTGTGGGGAGGAAGATTCCTGCCTGCAGAACAAGGGCACAGTCCAGGAATGCACCTCCCAGTCAGGCTCCAGCACCAGCTGGGGGAGGCTAATGGGAGCCCCTGCCTCAATCTTGCACCCCCCAGAGCATCCCAGCCCAGAGAAATGGTTGTGCCTTTGCACACCCTTTACCCAGTTTCAAGAAGAGCAGGATGAGGCTGAGCTGCCAGCACAGCTCCTCCAGTTGTGCCTCATCTTGCCCCCTTTGGTGCAGCTCCTTTGGCCCAGGCTCGTGGCCAGAGGCTACAACGAGGGGCTGAGCCCAGGGGAGGAAGAGCAGGTGCCTTGGGAAGGTGCAGAAAGGGAGGAGAATCCCTGAGACAGAGAAAAAAGTATTGTGCAACTTCTTGCTCACAACCCACCACTGTTTCCTGAGGGAGGACTGAAGGTGTGGAGGGGGCTGTGAAAACCCCCCAGGCAAGGAGGCATCACTGTGGGTGCCCACAGCTCCTCATGCTCTGACTGCCTCACTCTGGGCACTCAGCTCCGTGTTTATTCTCTTTTAAAAGGCAGTAAGAGGCTTTTTTTTTTTTTATCAAAACCCTTTAAACTCCTGAAGTTGCAGCCTCTGCTTCGAAGGCATTAAGAACTGAAAAAGGTTTTTTCTGATGAAAGTGACTCTGACTCATTAAGAGCTTTCAACTGCTGCTCTAGTGCCAAGTGCTCCAGAAAATAAGGAGAGGAAGCTGCTTGTTCTCTCCTGGGGAGACTCAGCTCTTGTCACCAAACGTTCCCAAAGACTCCTGAGTTCCTCTCAATGAAGCCCATCCCCAGCTCTTTAGGATCTGGGTCAAAAAGATCATTAGAAACCCAAATAACTTCAATCTTAGTCCACATTTCACAGCCCCAGAGAGGGCAGAGCTTTAGTGTTTGCAGCCCAAATCCAGATCAGCTTCTTCAGCTTTGGCAGCAGAGGCAGAACAGCACAGCCCTGGGAGTGGGACCTGGGCTAAGAAATTAAAACCAACCCACTGAGTGTTCACAGGAGGTGAATTCCCCCCTTCCCCAGATGTCCAGGCTGTGGGTATGTGGTCAGTGAGATGCTCTGAGCACCAGCTCCTCCCCGACACCTCCCAGCTCAGCCCCTCCTGTGGTGCAGCCACTTCAACATCCTCTGCATCCTCAGAGCATCACCAGCACCCTCAGAGCATCCTCTGCATCCCCAGAGCATCACCAGCATCTTCAGTCCATCACCAGCATCTTCAGTCCATCACCAGCATCCTCAGAGCATCACCAGCATCTTCAGAGCATCACCAGCATCCTCAGTCCATCACCAGCACCCTCAGTCCATCACCAGCACCCTCAGTCCATCACCAGCATCTTCAGTCCATCACCAGCACCCTCAGTCCATCACCAGTACCCTCAGAGCATCACCAGCACCCTCCAAGCCCTGAGAAAATGGCATATTTTAAAGGAAATCTCCCAAATTTTACCCAGTTTGGTAGGAAGAGTCCTTGCTACCACAGGTGGGGGCTCAGCAGCCCAGTAGTTGTTCTGCAAATATAATTAATCCTCTTGTGACAAATACAAGACCACCCAGGGCTCTGCAGCTGGTTTTGTGTTACTATGAAGTTGTTTAGAATTTTGGGGTCACTGTGGGGCTCAAACAGGTCCCTCATTTCACCACACACACCTGGGGCACAAGCTGTGGGCAGATCACACTTACATTTCACAGTGGTGTTCACCAAACAGGATCATTTTCCCTGTTTCTTCAAGGCATGAAATAAATAATGCAACAGCACTTCTATTCCCTTCCAGATTTTGTGTTTTGCTGTTCCTTTCCCTCCTCATTTTCAAACTTTTTTTTTTCCCCCCACTGCTTTCAAACACTGAGCAATTCAGGAAGATTTTTTTATGCCAGCAGAAAAAGTGCTGAGACAATGAGGAAAATTGTCCTGGGTTAGACAAAATAAGAAAGTTTTGATTTAAGTTGTGCATTAATGGACTGAGGTCACAGAGAGGATGAATCCCTGGTGCCCTCAGCCATGCCTCACCTTCTGGTTTAACAAAGACAGATACTGTAGGAATTAATCAAATAATCCCATCCAGCTCCTGGTAAAACATTCCCTAGAAAGGTTATTTTACCCTGAACAACCCTCCTTCCCCAAAATTTGCCAAGCGAATTACAGTAAAGAGATTCTCCCTCTCTTTCATTTTGGTTACGGAAATAAATAGGTGCAACTTCAAATTTAAACCCTTGACATTTTGGAGGGGGATGGAGGGAGGGAAATGCTGACAACATGAAAACCATTATCAGCCCATGTGGCTTTCACCTGCCAGGGAGGAAAAAGAAAATTCCCTCAACAGCTGTAATTGCTGATGAGCAGGAAAACTGCCCAGGAGGGATTTCCCTGTCCTTTAGCTGGAGTGCAAAGAGTGCAGAGGCAGCACATCTGGAGCTGGGGGTGACCAGGAGGCCACATCTGGATTGCTGCATTGACATCCTGTGGCTGAATTCCATAGGAAATCTGGGGGGATCAAGAAAACCCTAATTTTTTTCCTCTGATCTCTTCCAGAGGAGGAACTTGCAGCAGCCAGAGCCACGAGTCTGTGTCACCACGGAGTATTCAGGGTTATGGGTGTGGAAACCCAGCAGAGGGGGCAGAGCAGGCTCAGGGCATGGAATCGTAGAATCATGGAATATCCTGAGCTGTGATACACAAGGATCCTCCAGTCCCACTCCTGCCCTGCCCAGGACACCCCAACAATCACCCCCTGTCCCTCAGAGTGTTGTCCAAACGCTCCTGGAGCTCTGGCAGCCTTGGGGCCGTGCCCACTGCCCTGGGGAGCCTGGGCAGTGCCCCAGCACCCTCTGGGGGAAGAACCTTTCCATAATATCCATTCCAAACCTTCCCTGACACAGCTCCAGCCGTTCCCTGGGGTCCTGTCACTGGTCACCACAGAGAAGAGATCTGGGAAAAATCCAAGGGCAGGAAGGGGTCTCAAATTTCTAACAACCAGAGCCTCCTCTCCCGTGCTTGGTGTCCCACCCTCTCATGCACAGATGGGGTTGACAGGGGTCTTCCCTCCTGTTTGGGGGGATATGGACACACAGAAACATCCACCAAGCTCCTCATACCTCTTGCCACGATGCAAGTGATTCATCTGCAAGCAAGAAATCCTCTGTCAGGCTTCTCCTTTCCCTCTCCCCAGGGTTGCAGATGACACCATGATCCAGCAGGACATCAAAAAAGCTGAGTTTTGTTGGGCCAAAGCAGCACCTGCACATGGAAGGGTTGGGAGGGACCTTAGAGATGATCTAAATCCAACCCCACTGCCATGGGCACCTGATAGAGCCCTCCACACCTTTCTGACCATTCCAGCTGTGCCCAGGTGTGATGGAGGGTGTGGATCTCTGCAGGAAGCAGTGCTGAGCCAGAGCTCTGGATCCATGGGAAGAGAGGGATAGAACAGCAGCACAGGAACAGCAGACAATGTCCAGGTTTAACCCAGTACAGTAAGAGTTGAGTTCTGGGGAATTTGGGGGATTTCAGCCAGAAATGTGACATTTTGTGGGGTTTCAGGAAGGCTTGGATCACACTTGAGTCCAAGCTGATTGTTGCAGCCATCACTAAATGAAGGAGTTGGGCTGAAAGAAGCAGAAATAAAGACACCACAACCCTGAGTGATGTGTGGGAAGTGGAGCTCAGCACCCTGCTCTGCCACAGCCTGAAAATCAGGAAAAAGACCCTCCTAGGCAGGGCCCTGGGACTGTGTCTGCCCCACTGAGCCAGGGGCACCAGACACAAGGACAAGTTGGGGTGGAGACATCTCTTGCTATAGGTTTGGGGGCCAAGTTTGAGCTTGGGGGCCAAGGCTGAGTTTAGGTGCAGGTTTTTCAGCTGTTCCTTTCCCCCCACCCAGCCCAGACACGTCACAGCAGTGCCTGAAAAGAACAAAAATAAAAACCAGGCAAGTTTGATCCATCCTGGAGTGTTGCTGTCTGGGTGGTTTGTCTGAGGTTCCCTCTGGTGTTTCAGCACTGCCCAGCTTTGGGTAACACTGAGCCCCACACAGGAGAGCTTGTGGCCTTCAGAAGAACTTGTATCAGAAACCTGGTTGAAGAGGAATAACTCAGTGTTCACACTTCTTCAGCTGCATTTACAACATCCTTTTGACAGGTTAATGTAAAGGAAATATTTCTTTTTCTCTTCTTTTTTTTTTTCTTTTCCTGCACACAGATATGAATTTAAAAGACTGACAATCTGATAAGAGAAAGATGGAAGCTGGAAGGTAGTCCATAAATACTGACCCCTGTGCCCAAGACATCTCTAGTAATCACTTCATCTTAACACATTTTTGCATGTTATTGCCCATAGACAGAGATTTTTTTGGTGGAATAAGGAATTTAGACAGAAACTGGCAGTGGTTTGCATTAAAAGGAGCTAAATTGCAAGATCTGCTTTATCTTTGGCAAGTCAAAGGGTGGAGCTGCAGTTAAGGTGACACAGGAGGCTGAAGGTCACCCCAGGTCTTGGCCAGTGGGTATCTCAAGACCATTTCTCCAGCTGTGCTTCAGCCTGACCTTGCACTGGAAGGATGGACAGAACTCACAGGGGTTTTGAAGTTTATCCTCCCTAAATCCCCCTGGGATAAATCAGGCCCAGCAGTCCATGGCCATGCACATCTCCACAGGACTCAGTCCCTGGAAACCCAACACTGTTCAAGTTACTGTGCCCTCACCTCTCCCCAGGCTGCCCATTCCAATAACAGAGATGTAGGTGGGCATGAAAATCCTGCCCTGTTTTCCTGGTGGTACTTCATAAACAGTCTCCAACACCCTGCCTGTTAAAACCAGTTTTTCTAAACACTTCCAAGCTTTCACAGGTGGTGCCCAAACAGCCCTGGGGTAAGAGAGCCAGGAGCAGAACTGGGACCAGCTTGATGAGATGTGCAAAGCACAGGCAGGGGATTTGTAGGGGCTGCAGGAGAGCGTGTGGAGAAGGCACCTGGAGGTAAAGATAAGGGTGAAGTTCAGCAGGAAAGAAACAGGGGGGTGATCCAGCAACTCAGAGCAGAGCAGATCACACAAGGAGCAGCTGATAAGGCCAGGAAGAGATAAGAGGCAGAAATGCTCTTGCTGCCTGTGGTCACTCTGCAGAGGAAACAACAAACCCCAGCCCCAGCTCTGGTGTCCAGAAGCTGTGACTCCCCATGAGGGTTGGATCATCACCTTCCTGCTGCAAACAGCCCCCAGGCACCAGGAATCAGCTCCAGAGTGGGATTTGGAAAGGAGCCCAACCCTCTGCCCTCAAAGGATTTCGAAGCAGCTCCACCTGACCGAGCTGCACTCCAGGCCCTGACCCTGCTGAGCTCACCTGGGGTTTCTGATGGTGGAAACACCAACAAAGAACATGCTGATTATTTTGTTTTCCACTAAAAGATCAACCCACTTATCTAGAAATAATCTAGGATTCACATAAGAATAAACTGGAAGGCTCTTACAGGAGGGGAAAAGGGAAACTCAGCTTGAGGCTGAGAAACATTATTTAAAGAACATCCAACACAACAATGTAAGAAATGCCACTGTACTAAAAACACAACAGTTTAACAACAACCTTTTTCCCAAGCCATTTCAGGTGTGAAATTAAAAGAATTATTTAAATTTAATACTTATTCATCATGAGCCCTGTACATGAGCACTGCAGGACAAAACCAAAAGCTGAATGAAAACCAGTCATTTCTTCCACTGAAGACTTTTTCACTTGCATCTACAGCCATACCAGTAAGTTCTCCAAGAGAGCCCTTGACTTTTAGGTTGCTCAAAATCAGAGAAATTCAAAGGCAAATGACAAAAAATCCCCCGTTCAACCTCCCAGCTCCCTGCCAAGAGTTAAAGTCTCCTGCTCTCCTGTGTGAGTGGGAGACACGATGCAGTTCCTTTCACAGATGATTAACACTGCTAATTGTATATGGTTTGGAATTTTCCCTTCTAATTATTTTATAATTATGGAAATATCACCAAGATTCAATGTAAAACAGATTTTTGGAGCAGCATTGCCCTTACAGGTGCAACAGGAGCTCCACAGCCTGGCACAGGGTCCTCTGAGTGCAGCATCTCTTTCCAGAAGTTGTTGCTAATTTTTCCTACATCAGTAATGATTCAGTTTGGGTCCTAAGCCTGAGCTAAAGGTCACCATTAACTCATGCTCTTAAGGGAAGCCACTGCAGTCATTTCTCTGCCAAATACTGCAAAGTGTGACAAACAGAGCCTGAAACGTGTGAGATTTGTCAGGGGGTTTTGGAGTTTACCAGGTGACAGAGAAATTTCCTTTTCAGAGGCACAGGGATGGAGGAGCATTTGGATCAGACTTTGGCTCCATCCACCTTGTGTCCAAAGCTGGTGGATGCTTTCCAAAACCCTGTGAGAGCAGCAGCTGAGCTGAGCCTGCTGAGCTTTGGGGCGTCCTAAGTCAAAGTCTCACCTCCCCTCAGTGTCCAGTTGCTCCTGGCAGACTAATCCTCCCTGAAATACTGCTTTGCCCTCAGTTATATCCATGTTACCACCCCATCCCATGGCACTAATTTGCCTGGTTTAACCACTTGCTGCATAAAAAAACTACATCCTTTGGTGTTGGGTTTTTTTTAAAGCCTCTGCCTACTTTCACTCCTTCTGCGTTGTGGAAACCAGTGAGCAATTTTCCCCTGCTCAGGTTCTGCAGCTCTCCCATTGATGTATATTTAGATACCTGTAACATGTCCCTTTCTTCTTCCCATTCTGGTAGATTAAAAAATACTACAACAGTTTTCCAAAGAGATACAAACAGGAAATATTTTCCTTGTCTTCCCCTCTTAAAACACACAGAGGGTTTTTTATTACATAATGCTCAGCCCAGTAATAACCAGCTTGAAAATAATATAAGATTACTTTGGAACAAAGAGTAGTTAAAGATTTAATTTCTAAGCCTGAGCAGGAGCAGAAACAAGTCAGCTCCCTTCCAGGAAAGGCTCACAGCCACCATCACCTGAACCAATCATACAATAATGACTCTTCTCTGAGGATGTTATCAAATGTGGGATTTGGGGAGAAAGGATGGAATGGCTGGATCTCCCCCAGGTAGGAAACTCTCCAGGACAAGGAGAAATTCAGGTGTGGAGGGAGAGCAAATACCCTCCCTGTGTGGATCTGCTCCAGGTGAGTGGCCTTGGAGGGGAGGAAAAGCCAAGGCTGGAGCAAGAGGAAGAGCAGTGAAGGTTGGTCAGGACGTGTGAGCTGAGCCACGCAAGGGGCCAGGGCAGGGTCATTGCACACCCTTTCCTCCTGTCCTGCTGCTGCCCCACCCTTCCCCTCCCTCCAGGGGGGCCAACAGCTCCCACTGCCATGAACCCCAGCTCCAAACCATGTTTGGCCCTTGGTTTGTGCAACAGCAGGGACACAGCAAACAGGAAATGTTACTCATTGCTGCATCATTTTCAGACCAACTCTGCCTGCTCCCCACAGAAATGCACCTTTGGGCACGTGCAGGTTTAAATCTCTCAGGGCTGTCTCTCCCTGGGCCCCAGGCAGCACTGCTGGGGTGGAGCAGGGTTAGGATGTGCAGCAGGGTTGGGGGGTACAGCAAGATGAGGAGATGCAGCAGGATTAGGGAGGTGCAGCAGGTCCTGGGGGCCACCAAACTCTCCCCTCCAGAGCAGGCTGAGCTCCCTCACACCCACTTGCTGCCCCTGAAACGATTGCAGCACACAGAGCCAGCCCTGAGAAAAACTGGTCCTTTTCTCAGGCAGGGGGCAAACACGTTTCTGGGCAGAAGAATCAGGAGGGTGTGTGCCCACAGCTCACCTCAGCCGTGCCCTTTATTGTGCCCTGTGCTGCTGCTGGGCAGGGCTTGGCTCCCCGTGGTGGATTTCTCCTGCTGGCTGTTCCTGAGCAGGGAATTTCAGAGTGGATACAGTCCCAACAGACAGGCCAGGACACCGTTTGCAGCTTGTGGAAACAGTTTTATTAGACATTTGTTGATACCTCCCCAGCCCAGGTGACCCTTTGAACAGCCCTGCCCAGCCCTGAGAAAAGCTGGTCCCGCTGTGAGGAGTTGGGAGGAGGCAAAACACTTTCTGAGCCCCCTCCTTGCTGTGGGCTGTCCCTCCCAGCTCTGAGGGGAAGAGAGGACAGAGGGAATGAGCCAGGAAATGGTTTCTTTTCATCTGTGGTTTCTTTTCATCTGAAAGCATCACTGCTCAAGTTTTACACCTGAGGAGTGGTTGCTGTGCTCTGGTTTCCCCTCGTGCCCCTGGGTACAGTAGAGCTGTCCCCCTCATGCCCTGGCAGCTGTGAGCAGGAAGCTCTGCCCATTTCTCTGCATCTCCCCCACAGAAACACGGGATATGGACATTCATAGATCCAGGGAATATCCTGAGCTGGAAGGGACCCCCAAGGATCATCAGTCCCACTCCTGGCCCTGCCCAGGACACCCCAACAATCCCCCCTGTCCCTCAGAGCATTGTCCAGACGCTCCTGGAGCTCTGGCAGCCTTGGGGCCGTGCCCACTGCCCTGGGGAGCCTGGGCAGTGCCCCAGTACCCTCTACTTATCTTCTGAAATTAAACCCCAACTACATTAGAGGGTGTGGTCAACAGTATTTTATTGTAGAATTAGAGTTGGTGCTTATGTGTTGCTGTGGCATTTCATGGTCTTTTTTATTTATTCCAGTGGGGAGCCAAAATAAATCCTGAAATATTATACCATTATACTTGTCTTGTAGCTTCAGAATATCTAACTGGTTTTTAGTAAACACTGAAAAATGTCTTCTGAAGGGGAAGGGGAGGAAATGAGGATATTGAGAAAGCTCCAGTGTCTGTTTTATAGATGTTGTGATACTGTTAAAAAGGTTTGCTGTCTTCCGTCCTAAAATTGCAGCTTCTTGCTCGTGAGCACCTGTTCAATTTTAGTATTTTCAGAACTGTCCTGTAACGAAGTCAGAGAGTTGGTCCTTGTGGGATATCCCTGCTAACAGTGGTGAGCNCCCTGTCCCTCAGAGCATTGTCCAGACGCTCCTGGAGCTCTGGCAGCCTTGGGGCCGTGCCCACTGCCCTGGGGAGCCTGGGCAGTGCCCCAGTACCCTCTACTTATCTTCTGAAATTAAACCCCAACTACATTAGAGGGTGTGGTCAACAGTATTTTATTGTAGAATTAGAGTTGGTGCTTATGTGTTGCTGTGGCATTTCATGGTCTTTTTTATTTATTCCAGTGGGGAGCCAAAATAAATCCTGAAATATTATACCATTATACTTGTCTTGTAGCTCCAGAATACCTAATTGTTTTTTAGTAAACACTGAAAAATGTCTTCTGAAGGGGAAGGGGAGGAAATGAGGATATTGAGAAAGCTCCAGTGTCTGTTTTATAGATGTTGTGATACTGTTAAAAAGGTTTGCTGTCTTCCATCCTAAAATTGCAGCTTCTTGCTCGTGAGCACCTGTTCAATTTTAGTATTTTCAGAACTGTCCTGTAACGAAGTCAGAGAGTTGGTCCTTGTGGGATATCCCTGCTAACAGTGGTGAGCTGTGAGAGCCCCACCCCACCAGCAGTGTGGGGGCTGCAGAACAACTCTGGGGTGAAGGAATGAGGGTCCTGCTGTGAGGATGGAGGGGCAAACACGTTTCTGGGCAGAGGAATCAGGAGGGTGTGTGCCCACAGCTCACCTCAGCTGTGCCCATTATTGTGCCCTGTGCTGCTGCTGGGCAGGGCTTGGCTCCCCGTGGTGGATTTCTCCTGCTGGCTGTTCCTGAGCAGGGAATTTCAGAGTGGATACAGTCCCAACAGACAGGCCAGGACACTGTTTGCAGCTTGTGGAAACAGTTTTATTAGACATTTGTTGATACCTCCCCAGCCCAGGTGACCCTTGGAACAGCTCAGGACCCTCTTTTCCAAACCAATTTGAGGGATTGTTCCATCCCAGGCCAGGAAGTGTGGTTTGTCCTTTTACATGGTCTTATCATTGCTGCAAGTCTTTATTAGCTATAAAATGATTTCTAGGAAAACACTCTTGACAATTGTCCTTTTTCTCTGGAGCCTGAAATTCTCATGGAATTTGTGTTGGAAGGGCTTAAAAGATCATCCCATCCCCCCCCCGCCATGGGCAGGGACACCTTCCACCAGCCCAGGTGGCTCCAAGCCCCGTCCAACCTGGCCTTGGACACTTCCAGGGATCCAGGGGCAGCCACAGCTGCTCTGGGCAACCTGTGCCAGGGCCTCCCCACCCTCACAGCCAGGAATTCCTTCCCTATGTCTAAGCCAAACCTACTCTAAGTAGTGTCTCTCCATCTTCCCTGTAGGGTCCCTTCAGGCACTGGCAGACCACAACGAGGTCACCCCAAAGCCTTTTCTTCTCCAGGCTGAACAATCCCAACTCTCCCAGCCTTTCCTCCCAGCAGAGCTGCTCCATCCCTCTGACCAGCCTGGTGGTCTCCTCTGGATCTGCTGCAGACACAAAAGGAACAGGACAGTCCTGTGAGCAGCAGAACTGGTGAAGTGGGGACGCCGGGGATCTGAGTTCCTGGTGTCATCTCTGGTTTCCTTTAGGGCTGAGCAGGCAGTGCAGCTTTTCTGTTATTAGGATCACTGTAGATTGCATGAAAAATGTGTGGTTGGGGCAGAGGAGAACAGTTTGGAGTTGCTTATTCACTTTGAGATGCCTTCTTCCACCAGACTGGGCTGATGGAATTACCAGGTTGGGCTGTGTTTGTCCATCCTGTCAAAAAATGTTTGGGGCTGACAGGCACAGCACCATCCAACCCAAATCAGCCTCCTTTCCTTGGGAAAAACAGACAAAGCATGAAAGAACTGAGGATAAGGAGTTATAGCTATGGCTGGAATGTATCCCTGAGAATTATCTTTGGCTGGAACAGCATCAAGTAGCCTCTAGAACCCTCTGTGAGGTTGCTGCTCACTGAGGCTTTCCCAAAGGCTTTCCTGAGGTTTTCCCAAAGGCAAAGCAGTCAGGATGCACAGGGAGAACATCCCTGCAGATATAAGAATACATACACTATGTGCAACATGTGCATAGATAAAAGTTGCCTGTGCTTTCTAAGGGAAATTCCCAAATATAAAAAGATCATTTTTGAAAATGTCTTATTTAAAAAGAAAGAAGCTAAAGTAAAATATTTTTTGCATTTCAATTAAAAAAAATAGAAAATTTAGTCTTTCAAAATAACTGTTGCAAATATAAATGAAACTATATTCTGGACCACACTGTGTGTGGTCACAGAGTTCATTGTCTCTGAAGATAAATTATGATAAACTGGGAATAAAGTGGACTCTCCTTTCATGCCAGGGTAAGTCCATAGTCACAGAGTCACTATCCTTTTTTATTTTCTCCAGAGTCCTGAAGCTGTTTCCATCAATATTTTCCCACGTGGAGCAATTAAGAGTTGAGGCACATCCATGAAGATGAAGGTGATGCTGAAGCCAAGATGATTACAAGGGTTGCCACCCCAAGCAGCTGCAGTTGTGTTATGTGGTGTGGGAACCATCTCCACTGTCTTGGCCTCTTCCTGCCCCTTCACACCTCCCAGCTGAGCTTGTTGTGTCAGCAGAGCAGCCAGGTGGGACTCAGGGACTGCAGGGTCTGACAGGTCTCACCCACCACGGCCAGCTGCACTTGAGCTGTAGTGGAGCAGCCCAGGCCTAGAAACCCCCCCAGCATTTGTGCAGAGCAGGAAAAATCATGTCCTTCTTTGAAGAATTAGACATTCCCCTCCCACCCCATCCTTCCAAACTTCATGTCTTTCCAAAGTCTTGCACTGGCCTCATGATGGGTCGTTCCTCTGCTGCCTCAGTGGGAGTCCAGGCCACCCTCCTCCAAAGTGCTGAGGGCTTTGGTCTTAATCCTGAGCTTGTGAGGGAGGGCGGCGTGGCTTCGACCCTTCAGGTGATCCTCAGAAGGGCAGGGGAGGCTGCAGGGGGGCAGAGGAGAAGTCTTGGGCACTTGTTGCTCATCATCTTCGTCTGACACGGTGGTGCTGCTCTCTTTGCTCACCTCGGGGGCACTGGGGGAACAGCACACCAAGCAGGAGCTGCCCGAGCAAGGCCAAGGGAAGGGGTATTTGTCTGGGCAGTGGTAGTTGAGGAATGGAGAGCCCAAGGATGCCTCAAGCCTTTTTGGCTGCTGGAGGCCTGGTGTGTCCACGGGAAGCACCTTCGAGTCACAGCCCAGGATGTTTCTGGGCGGGCCAAAGGTTTTGCAGGAGAAGTCAGCAGGTTCCACCACCCTGGGCATGAAGCTCTTCCGCACAGGGAAGCAGGACTCTGTCACCAAGGGCTCCAGCCCAGGGAGCGGGGAGGTGGCCTTGTGCCCTCTGAGGTAGATCCCGAGGGAGCGGCCCTGGTAGGGGGTGGTGTCTGGGCTGATGAGCCCAAAGCGCAGCTTGAGGGAGAGCAGCTCCATCCTGAGCACGGCGTTCTCCTCGCTGAGGGCGGCCAGCTGGGTCTCCATGGCCACGTCGTTGAGGCGCCGCTTCTCCCGCGAGCGCTTGGCGGCCTCGTTGTTCTTGCGCCGCTTCTCCCAGTACATGTTGTCCTTCTTCTCGTCGGGCATGAACTCCCGCTTGCGCCGGGAGGCACCGCCGGCCTTGCCCAGCAGGAGCTGGGCCTTGCTGGGCTGGAGGGTCAGCTCAGTGCCGCAGCTCAGCGGGGCCAGGAAGTTCTCCATGGTGGTGAACGTGGCCGGGGCTCTGCCAGGGTTGGAACACAAAGATGGTACCACTAAAGGGTCACAGAGTCATGGAATATGCTGAGCTGGAAGGGACCTACAAGGATCATCCAGTCCCACTCCTGGCCTTGCCCAGGACACCCCAACAATCCCCCCTGTCCCTCAGAGCGTTGTCCAAACCCTCCTGGAGCTCTGGCAGCCTTGGGGCCGTGCCCACTGCCCTGGGGAGCCTGGGCAGTGCCCCAGCACCCTCTGGGGGAAGAACCTTTCCCTGAGATCCATCCCAGCCCCCCTGGCACAGCTCCAGCCCTTCCCTGGGTGCTGTCCCTGTCACCAGAGCAGAGCTCAGTCCTGCCCCTCCTCTGCCCCTGCCCAGGAAGGTGGAACTGCACTGAGGTCTCCCCTCAGTCTCCTGTTCTCCAGCTGAACACACCAAGTGCCCTCAGTGTCCTCACAGGGCTTCACATCAAGGCCCTTCCCCCTCTTTGTTGCCCTCCTTTAGATGTTCTCTAGAACACAAGCTATTACAACTAAAGGCTCATTAATTTAACGAATAAATGAATCTCACCATGTAATTGTTTTATGTCTATTGCAGTCATACCAGTACAGCACCACACACATGTAAACTGGGGACACTTGCCCTCAGTTATTTCTGTCATTTTGAAGCCATGTTCTCAAAATATCCACATTCTGATGTATCAGCATGTCAGTCACTCACATCTCACCAACATCTGCAAAGTCCAGCACGGGACACCCAAAAATGTGTGTGACTGAGCAGAGTTAAACCCCACGTATTTTGCCGACTCAGGGAACAACCATGAACATTTTGCCTGAGTAACTTCAATCAAGATAATAAAAATTATTACTTATCTCCCACTAATCTCAAGGTGCCTTACAAAGGAAATAAGAGTCATTTACCCCTGCTTCACAGATAAGGGAGGCACAGGGAGAAGAACTGATTTGCCTCAGTCACGTACTCGAGTTAGCAGCTGAAGCAGGATTATGAATCTTCTGAGTGGACTCAGCCCCCAAATTTCCCCAAACCCTTTGTCCCACCCTGGAAAGCTGCACTTGGTGAAGTCTGTGATTTTGATAGATTTGTAAGCAAATCATGAAATGGGTTGGGTTGGAAGGGACCTTAAAAATCATCTCGTTCCACTCCATGCCATGGGCAGGGACACCTTCCACTAGTCCAGGTTTCTCCAACCTGGCCTTGGACACTTCCAGGGATGGGGCAGCCACAGCTGTTCTGGGCAACCTGTGCCAGGGCCTCCCCACTTTCACAGGGAACAATTTCTTCCCAATATCTAATCTGCACCTGTTCTCTTTCAATTTGAAGCCATTCCCCCTTGCCCTGTCACTCCAGGCAGGTGTAAATATTCTCTCTCCATCTTTCCTGTAGCTCCTTCAGGAAGGCCACGATTCCAGCCAGGAGCGTACTCTTCTCCAGGCTGAACAATCCCAACCAACAGAAACAACCAGCACGGAGCCTGATAAACCATCACCTCTACAGGATTGCCCTAAAATGGTAAAGCAAGGCATGATTGTTTCACTTTGATTAGCAGCTGATGCACTGGAGCTTTGGCCATGTTTCAATGCCCACAGTCCTTGCACAAGGCCCTTCATTTCAGCCTCCTGCCTGTTGCGACCCAAAAACACCAATGACCACACAAATGGTGGTCAAGCTGCCCCCCACACTTCCTTAGCACTGAAATGCACTTGTGGTTCACCAAATACACCAAATAAACACAGCAGCTGTTTACAGAACTGCAAAGTGCTTTTCTGAGTCATGGCACAGCATCATCGAGGTTCCTGGCAGGGCTGCTCAGACTGTTGGGGGGAAGAGGCCTGGTCCACACTTTCAGCTGAAAACTTCCCTCCCCTCTTACCCCCAAGAAATAAGAAGTTTCGCTCTGCAAAGTGCCCAAACGCAGAGGGAAAAAAGCAAAATAACCCCCAAAAGCCAGCCAGAAATTTGAAAGAGCTATTTAGGAGTCAAAAGAAAAGGAGACGTTTGGAGGTAGTGGTGAAGTGAGAGCTCAAACCCCTCTTGGGTTGCATGGGTTTGTGCAGCCGGATGCTGTGAGCTGTGAAAATGTGGCATGTGACCTTCTGCAGACCAACAGGGCTAATAATCCCCATGACTAAGAGCCAACCTTCTTGTTAAATCAGTTTTTTGTGTGACAGATGTGAACTGCTCTTTCTCAGGGAGTGATAACCATCCTCAAGCAAAAGGTAATAATCCCAAATCATTCAGGAGTTTGAACTGCAGGGTCTGTGTGTCCCTCTGAACACAGAAGGACAAACAGAAATTAGGATGTTTGGATGCTGCACTTTTCTTCCTGAACGTTCACATCAACACGAATCCAAAGAGTTCACACGGGTGTGGAAAGTAAATAATTCCTAAACACTGCCCAGTTGTAGTGTGTGTCTGGAGGTTTTGAACATTTCCAGGGTTCTTCACTTTCAAAGTTTCATGTAAAAAGACCACATTTAAATGGTCAGGTTTTCCAAGAGTAACTAGTGATTCCCTAAGAATCCAAGTCATAAATCACAAAAAGTTTGGAAGCAAAATATAGAATTGTAGAATCAGAGAAAGGTTTGGGTCAGAAGGCACCTCAAAGCTCATCTTGTTCCACCCCACTGCCATGGGCAGGGACACCTTCCACCAGCCCAGGTGGCTCCAAGCCCTGTCCAACCTGGCCTTGGACACTTCCAGGGATCCAGGGGCAGCCACAGCTTCTCTGGGCAACTTGTGCCAGGGCCTCCCCACCCTCCCAGGGAAGAATTGCTTCCCAACATCTCATCTAAACCTTCTCTCTGTCAGTTTAAAGCTCTTCCTGAAAATCAGATCCCTTTTTAAGGTATCCCAAGGCAGCACCCAACAAATGAGGCAGAAAAGCTCTCTGGAGGATTTTGAAAATCAAACACTGTGAGGAAGGATGTGAAGGAGTTCCACCACACACACAGAGTTACACACCTGTACAGCAGAAATGTCACCACCGACCCAAAAACTGCAGTAGAAGCTCTTTGATTAAAAGTTCTGCTGCTTGCAGATGAAATATCAGCTATTTATTTGCAGATTTAGAGACCTTCAGAACTGGCAGGTTGTCATCAACAGTGATCTCTGCACAGCCCAGATCTGCAAAACAGACAAACCCACGTCTTCACCCTCCCAGTTTGCTCAGCATGACCAGAGTTTTGTTCTGGTTTAAATCAGGACAAGTCCCACAGAAGTATTCTGTGTCTAGATCAGTGAGATTCTGTAATTAAATACATTTATTTGAATTTATCAACTATCCTCAAAGAGGAAGCAAAGGTTCTGAGTGTAACCAAAACAAAGAATGTCCTTTAGCACAAAGAAGTTTGGGGCAATTCCTTCAGCTTTCGATCAGAATTTCTTCTGAGCTCAGAGCATCAAAAGGAGAATTTCAGCGAGTGTACTTGTGGTTTCTCACAGTGTCAAGAGGCAGAAATACAGTTTTTTTCAGGGCTTAATCACTTACAAGGAACGTTTCAGGTTAGGATGTGACATGGCTTGATTGTTGAATGAGTCAAGGATCAACAGGTGGTTTTTTCTCTGTATAAACTCATCACCCACAGTGGACAAGTCAAGTTGTTTTCTCCTTGTCCTTCTCTTGCTCCTGGTGCTATAAGGAGATCCTATAAGATGTTTCAAGGTTATTGTACCCAGTATTCCCTGTCCAGTAGAGCTGGGAAGCTTGGGAAATAAAAGGCACCCAAAATAGGCATTTGTGAGACAGAACAGAAAGTCACAGTGAACCTGAACCTTCCAGAAAGCTCATTTTGTTTAACCTTTCCCCACATTTGCTCAATCCCTCACACTCAAACTGGCTGTGCCAAGGTGGGAATTTACTCCAGATCTCAACACTTGCAGGGAATGGAAGGGAAATAGTGAGAAGTGAGGGTTGAGCCCAGGGAGCCAAAGCAGAGGGAGGACACAGTTCCTCTGGGTTGGAGGTAGGAAGGTCTGGGAGGAGGTTGGGTGTGGAGTGGGAGGCAGGGGAGGTTTTATCCGAGGCAGGATCTGGCCTTTTAAGGTCAAGGAATGAAGGCTTAGCTGGGCCAGTATGTGAAAGCATCAAGGTTTAGGCCACAGAGTCTAAACTCTACCTGTTTTTTATATCTGCAGCCCACAAAGTCACACCTATACCCACACGACAAGTGCCTCGGGCTCTTCTCGAGTGCAGCCTCCAGCAGTTGAGTGCAAAAAGTGACACTCAGCCCATACCCACAGGGCTGCTGGAGCATTAATATCAGCAGTGACAGCAGAACATTTTGGCCAAGAGCATTATGCAACCAGTGCTCTCTAAAGGTTCTTTGGTATCTGTTGCTCCTGTGGTCAAAAAGTGAAAGATATTCACCAATGTCCTGCCAGAACATTGGCCACATTCTGTGTCCTCTGCATCCCCAGCGGAGAGAAAGCACCAAAAATGCTGAGAAATGATGGCATTGCTTCATTTTTCACCTCTCATTTGCACTAAATCTGCTGGATCTGTTCAGATAGAGCATCTCTCTGAAGCTCTGCTTCTCCAGGGAGCAGCCTTGGAGCTTTTCCAGCCTCTCGCGTTTCTGAGCAGGCAGAAAGCAAGTCACACTTTTTTATATAAAGACTATTAATTACATGAAGCTACACAATAAAATTATCCTTACCACCTCTACAATGCATCTGACCAGCTGTGAAGGGCTAAATGTGCAATGTCCTGGTTGAATTTGCACCTCTGTGGCTGTGAGGACGTGCTGGACTGAGGGGTTTGGACGTGCTCTTCATCTGCTCCTCAAAATATCCTCATTTCTGGTAAAACTGTTTCCTTGCACTGCCCAAGGACCATCTGAGGGCTCAGCCTTCAGAGACTTGCTCGGACTTATCTCCCTTTCTTTCCTTATCTCCCCTCTGAGCAGCAGATAGGAGCAGATTGATGAATTGTACTTTCCAGCAGGGTGTGCAGAACCCTCCAGAAAAAAACTTGTCTCTCACAGGAACTGATTCATCGCAGATCTCTGAGCTGATACACACTTGGCTTTAATCAAACCACACAGAAAACAGCTGGTGAACCTCACTTTGCTGCCAGTGTGTCAAGCCCCTGACCCTCAGATTATTCTTTTTTCCGAGGAGGGAGTCAAATTCAAATAGATCCTGCAAAGGGCCACCAGAACAGCTGCAGATTCAGAAGAGTTTCTCTAACCAGACATGTTAACTCAATATTTCTCATGAACAAAGAACATGAGCTGCAATCATCAGGCAGTGGATTTCAAAGGAGCAAAGGGAAGCACATCTTCTAACTCAAATTTGGAGCTCGTTGCCTCAGGATAACGGAGACAATTAAAATTTGTCCTCAGTGTAATTAGAATTTAAAATAAAATAAAATGTAGATAATTAAAAGGAAATCACAAGGGAATATCAGGCAAAAGATGAGGTAACGTGGGGGACCAAGCAGGGTCCACCCACCCCACAGCAAGAGGGTTCTTGATGCTCCATAACAGAAGTTTGGTAAAACTTCTGTTTTACCAAACCATAGTCATGGGTTTTACCTCTTCTTTGCATCAGAAGACAGGATGAAGTGGATTATCATAATATAGTGAATATCTGTATTTTATTATTCTCAATTTGCTATTTTTAATGTATGACTCTAAATTTTACTGCCTCTTACTATGGCTTCGCTTTCTCTAAGTTGCAAAATCGTTCTTAAATCTTCATATCTGTTTATTTGCCCCTATTTATATCCCAACTTCATATCTACAACCACTGATAATGATTTGGAGTTTGAAGCCTCGATTAAAAACACAGCTGAGAGGAGAATTCATCACTAAAATCACCAGAATGAAAATCCAAGCATTAATCTACATCTGTTTAAATGAAATAGTAATTTAATGTAACCAATGTGATCTAAAAGGGCACAGAGTGAACAGCAGATCTTCCCTGTGCTGGGCATTTCTGTTCTTCACTCTGCACTGAAAATGGGTGATTTGCTGTGATATTCCCCTGACAGAATCACAGAATATCTCAAGTTGAAAGGGATCCATAAGGATCAGCAACTTCTCCTTGCAAGACTCCCTGAAACTAAACCACATGCTCAGATTGCAGGACATGTATTGTGTTTGAATCCAACAGAAATTGAATATACTGTAAATTTGATTTTCAATAGAACTTGTATATTTGTTTTTCAATATAACTTGAACCCTGGATTTTCAATATATTTGATTTCCAATATAACTTTAAACAAGCAAAGGGAAGGAAGTTTCCCATTATTTTTCATAAAACATGTAATTCCATTATGAAATTCCCTCCCCTACAGGCAATTTTTGGATCAGACTTTCATTCCCAGTTTCCTGATCACACTCAGTTCAGCACCCACATATACAAGAGCCAATCCATGGAAACATCATAGTTTATCTGCCTTTGTTAAACTGGGATAGAATTTAGAATTTAGAGTTTAAATCAGCACAGAGTTTGAGCCAAGCTGTCCTTGCTTTACACTAATTTAAAGGAGCTTGAGAACTGCCTATTTTTCACTCTTAAATTAGTTCTAATATTTAGTTCTTTTCACTCTTAAATTAGTTCACCCTGAACTAAATCAGAACTCAGCTGTTCATCTCAAGCCCCTCCAGCACAGTGCCTGACCCACAGGAGTTAGTAAGAATTTACACTGATAAAATGAGACAATAACCACACTTAAGGGATGATTTTGCAACAGAAACCTCTGAAAACTTCTCCCAGGGACACTGCACTGTACAAACAAGTTTTGATTCTTGGTGCTGCTTGTTCATCTCAGTGATAAGAAAAAAATTAACCCTGTGGTTTGGTGGTATCTGAGAGAACCCTCTAAACCTCCTGGGCTGTTGAAGATAAAAGGACTTCATTCTAATTACTCATATTCCTGAGTATTTCACGTTCACACTAAAGCAGTGGTTAGCAGGAGCTGTTGAGGAACAGCTCTTACTCACTTCTTGTATCTCAGTGGGAAATAACGTGGTCTGGTGATGAAAGGAGGCAGCAAAGGAGAAAACAGAGCAGAACCCAATGAACTCGGGGCCAACAACTTCGGTTGCAGCTCCTGGTGGAGGAATCGCTCTTGCTGCAAAGCTTTAAAGTCAAATTCAAACCAAAACTGACTCAGAAACAGCCCCACTGTGCCCAAGTCACAGTTTGCTGCGTGTCTGTTTTGAAAACACCAAATGATTGTTGGCTCAAAGAGCTGAATGTTGTTGCAGGTCTGTCAGTGCATCACAGAATTTCAAACCCAAGGATTTTCACCACCAGCTTTTCTAAAATCTGGTCTCCACTGAAGCTTTGCACTTGTTTGGGCACTTGTTTGTAACTTCAGACTCCAAGAGCCCATGAGGATTCTCTGGAGTTGATTGTTCTTGAAACCTGGTCACAACCACAGATGCTGAACTCCCCAAAATCACATTTTTCTCTACAGATTCCAGGTCTGAAGGACACATTGAACTTTCTGCTGTACTAAATTTCTTGGCCCAAAGATATTAAATCACTGTCTGTGCAGCTTAATCACAATGGGCAGTTGGTTTGGGAGCTTGGGAGGGTTAATTTTGTCTTTTGGTCTTGAGGTAGAGACTTCAAACCATGCAAACCTACCCCAAATTACCAAACCAGTGGCAGCAAAAGCGTTGTATGAGCCCTCCTTGATCCCTCAGTCCTTGTGGTCAGAGCCCACAGCCCTGAGGCTGCACTCTCATGGTAACAAGCCTCAAAACCAGCTCAGGTGTTACTCAGGTTGGAACAAACTGACCTCTAAACGTTCCTGTGGGTCTACAAGGACTGTAAGATGGAAATGTACTGATGATCTTTGACCAAGTTTTGCATTTCTTGGTCTGCAAATGCCTCAGTGAATGCTGCTGCTGAACAGTCTCAAAATAATGAAGTCTTCATGGTATTTGCTTCTCTTAACTTGCCTCTGTACCCAAGAAATCCTGAACCCCTTCCCACCATAGCACCATATAAAGTGCTTCACAAATGTGGGGGGGTTTTCCCCCTCTGGAAAAGGACTTTAAAGAAATCCTTTTTCTTCCTCTGCTTTGTTCCATAGCTTGGATTGAAAGTATTGACTTTTGGGCAGATTGTGCTTGGCAGGGACAGTTTAGCTGAATTCTGAAATAGTGCAGTCGGGGACTCGAGGTTTTCAGCTCAAAACTGAAACCAGCTCCAGGGTTCTCAGCCCAGGAAGGACATGGAGCTGTTGGAGCAAGAGGAGGCACCAAGATGGACAGAGGGATGGAGCAGCTGTGCTGGGAGGAAAAGTGAGAGAATTGGGATTGTTCAGCCTGGAGAAGAGAGGCTGTGGGGTGACCTCACTGTGGCCTTGCAGAGCCTGAAGGGGCCGGGGAGGAAGATGGAGAGAGACTGACCTCACTGTCTGGAGGGACAGGACAAAGGGGAATGGCTTCAGTCTGACAGAGAGCAGGTTCAGATTAGATATTGGGAAGGAATTGTTCCCTGTGAGGGTGGGGAGGCCCTGGCACAGGTTGCCCAGAGCAGCTGTGGCTGCCCCTGGATCCCTGGAAGTGTCCAAGGCCAGGTTGGACAGGGCTTGGAGCCACCTGGGCTGGTGGAAGGTGTCCCTGCCCATGGCAGGGGTGGAACAAGGTGATCTTTAAGGTCCCTTCCAACTCAAACCATTCTGGGATTCTATGAAAATGCAAGCCAATCAACATCCTAGTATTTTCATATAATTTTTGATTTAAACAAAAAAACAAACAAACAAACTAAAACTTCCTTTGGAAAGCTGATTATGCCTGAAAAACAATCTGGATACTCCTAAGTATTTTGCAAACATTTTTAGCTGTTCCTTCAGTCTGGGCACCCTATGATGGGCCCTGCTCCAGGAACACAGAACACAAATAACCCAAATATTCTTGTTCCCTTCGCCATTTCTTCTCCACGACACAGGGCAGCACAGGAATATCTGAGGTGTTTCATCCAGACCCAACGATGCTGAGGCAGACTGGAATTCCCCCAGGCTGACTAACGCCAACAAACCCAACTTGGCACCGCTGCCACCACCAAGGACTGAAGGTGCCTCACTGAGGCCACAGTCAGTGCACAGATTGCAGGAGCAGCCCATCTGTATGAGATCTGTGTCACACCACTCCCAATAAAGCAGTAAATAACATATTTACGTCACACAGCAGCACAGAGGGAAGGGACAAACCCCTTAATTCCTGCGCTTTCGCTGCCAAGAACCAGGAAGGTGTGGCTGCATTTACCTTGGTGGAACTGCAGGAAGCCTTTTCCAGTCACTAGGTCTTCACTCTCACAGCTGGAGGGAGAAGAGGAGCACAGGCCCAGGAGCTCCCAGGTGTGGCTGGAGGAGCAGTGGGATGCTCGGGTGCGACGTGCAGGATGTGCCGCCCTGCATCCGCTCTCCACCTCTCTGCCTACCCAGAGGAATGGAAAATTCCATCTGCTTCATACTGAATGTGACAAAAACTGCTGCCACAATAGCTTTTTTTAAGTGAAGATTGATTCACAGAGATAAAGTTCATAATTATCTGAAGGTTACCCCACAAGTTACAGTGATACCTCGTCATGAGGAATAAGTGAGAGGCGGCCAAGACCCAAAGGTAAGTCCCTTCCTCTCCACAGCTCAAGAACGTCAAGAAAGGCTATGATGGGGCCTAAATTTTAAATTTAACATTCAGCAGAGGCTTAATTTTAAAAATTAAACCGAGGCTAAGAGCTGAGACAAGGCCAGAAACACGGGCTTAAGCAAGATCTGCTGTTGACGTTCACAAGTCGGTGGCTCTCTGTCCTGGAAATTCGAAGTCAAGAACCACCAGGAAAGTATTGAACACACTTCTGATCTTTCATAGATTCAGTCATCTGTGCTCGGTAATCCCTGTTTTAAAAATGGAATGGGATCACTTGCAGATGCTCAAACCCCCGCTCTGCAGCAGCTGCAAAGGCACCACTGGCACCAAGTCTGTGACAACACCTCAGGAGGAAAAGCAGAACAAATCCTGGTAAAACCAAGGACTTGCCCCCTATTTTCAAAATCCATTCTCCAGCAATCACCAGGAAGCACAACCTTCTCGTATGTTTGATATTCCCAATTCCTTTCTTCATCTCTTCACGTGTGTGTTTCAAAATGCCCAACCCAACATAATTTCCTCAGCCAGTAAAACTTCCAGGACCTGTTTCATCCCCATTCTCCCATTCCTTGGGCAGTTACAGCAGCAGCTGCAAATTATTCCTCATTTACAAAGCTGAATCAGGCCCTTAACTCGTGGCTGAGCCACAGAGACACACACAGGCAGTAAATCCCATGGGATTTTGCTAATCCAGCAGTGCTGGCATCCAGCTTCCAACCCTACGAAATTATTCTATTTTAAACAGACAAACTTAAAGCAAGTCCAGCTCTCCCCCTCCTTCTCCCAGTCCTTCCTTCTCCTACCTCCAGCACAAGCACTTCCAGAAGGGCTGATCACAAGGTCCCATTTACAAAACTGATCTCCTTTTCACCCTCCTGTTTTGGGCCGTTCACAACAAGATGTTAGAAATATTCAGCAGATTAGGAGTGGAGTTTATCAAGAACCACAAGTTTCTGCATGGGGCACCTTTCCCATCATCTCATGATGTTTCAAGTTGCCCAGAGCAGCTGTGGCTGCCCCATCCCTGGGAGTGTCCAAGGCCAGGCTGGATCAAAGGAGCAACCTGGGCTGGTGGAAGGTGTCCCTGCCCATGGCAGGGGGTGGCACTGGATGGGCTTTAAGGTCCCTTCCAACCCAAACCATTCTATGATTCCATGATCATTTTCTGGCAGGAACACTCCCATCCTTGTGTTCTTTTGTGGAAATCCTGTCATGGGATCTGAAGTTCTCTGCAAGCCCAGTTTCTCTGGGCTTTTTAAAGGAACCGAGTCATCATTATGGGCTTGTCTTGAAGGCCACCAGGCCTCCTCCATCACACACCCGTGCCAAGGGCCCAGCCCAATCACCTCTCTCATTCATTAATTGCTAATATCAAGATTTTCTGTCAGAGGTTTCCCTTTCACTGTGTTATCACAGAAAATAAATGAAACTTCTGAAGATTTTTCGGGCAGAGTCACCTCTGCTGAGTTTCTATAACACACACAACTGGTGACAACCCACGAAAGGTGAAACTGCTGATTTCAGCCTGAAATCATGGAGTTCCTCTATGCCCCAAGCACCAGGGTGCTTATCAGTGCTTTATCAGTCTCAAAATACTGCTGGGTAACTGATGTGAAGGCTCTAAATTAGGGGTTGGGTTTTGTCTGAAACTGCACTCGAGCCAAATCCAGAGTGACTCCACTAGTGCTGCACAACCATTCCAGCAGCAGAAATCAGCAGCCAGGCTTTAATAAACTTCACAAACACCAGCAAAACCCAGTGAACTCTCCCTTGCATCCATTGGGTTATTCTGTGCAATACAAGAATTAATGTTCACAGTGCATTGTCACAAAAGGGAAGGAGTGGGAGTTTCTTGACTCCACAAGAAAATAAAGATACTGGTCCTTCTCAAAACACAAAGCCAAATTCTGCTGTTAACTGCACCTTATCTGACTTATTTCTGTTATTATTGCTACTATTGCTATATATATTGCTGTTATCTCACTCTACTGCAGTTATTGCACAGGTTTGGAGAAGGGAGCTGTGACCTTGGCACCGATTTCAGTGACACCCATCACCCAGGGCTTTTCACCTGCCACAGTTCTCAGGTCTGAGGGACCCCCAGGAGCACAGGGTGAGTCCTTGATCCCCCAAAGACTGAAAATCAAGGGATACTTCACCCTCCCCACTGCTGTGGCCACACTGACATCTCAAACCAAGCCCATCTCAAACCAACCCTACACCACAACCCAGCAAAGGAGCATAGATTACAAGGAGATCACTTATAAAGAGATAAATTATAAAGAGATACATTATAAAGATTATATGATAAAGAAAGGCTGAACAGCAGGAACTGGACTGTGTTCTAGAGGTTTCTCCTCCAGGGAAAAAGTCAGGGCAGGAATCACAAGGACGAGGACAAGCCCTTGGGTTGTTGTTTGCAGGCAAAGAGATGTTTTACAGTTGTCCAGGAAAAAAAATCCTGCAGTTTAATAAGACTTTTCCAATATCTGCTGTTTTCCTGAAGGTGCCTCATTACACGGAAGTGTCAGCTCTCAATTAAGGAAAATAATTGTGGTTAATTGTTGAGGATTAAAAATGGAACATTGAGGAGCCCCAAAAACAAGACAAATAGAAAACTCTTCAACAAGAACAACAAACCCAACCCCACCAACAAAACAAAACCAAAAGTTCTTCACATTTGATTTTACCACTCAACATCACTTGAATTTGGCTTTTAAAGACACTCTGCAAAGTTAAAGTTAAGACTGGAGTGGTTCATGTTTTCGAGTGTCTTTATTGGAGAACTGCCGTTCTGAGATGTCTCCAGCAATGCCTGAATTTTGAAAGTGGTCTTTTTCAAATGAAACCTGGTACATTTGGCAAGAGAGACATCAGAGATTGGAGTGATTAGTTTTTTCTGCCTGAAGGCTGCAGATTCTTCCACTCACAGTGGCATGGAAGCCACCCTGCAATTAGTTATTCCAGCAGTGATTTCTGATGAGCAGAGTTCTAGACATAGGATAGTTGGATAATCTGGAACTGTGTTTCAGCCTTTCAGAGGGCTCAGCACAGCAAAATTCACATTTAGGGTGGCAAAAAATTGACCACACTTTGATATTTAAAAAATGAATGTTGTATTCTATATGAACCAACAAGGGATTTGTCACATCTAGAACAGGAGCTTCCAACCTTTGGGTGGGAGCCCAGAGGTCACTTCTTAGTCTGGGAAGACCCAAGAAACGTCCTTCAAACAGGTTTTTTATCAACAGAATAGTTATTTACTGTCAAACTCTCTTTAAATCAAAAGCAACACCAGCTACTAAAATAAGCACAGAGGAAAGAAAAGGTGACAAAAATGTCCGACCTCAACAATTAGGAAAGCAAAGTATAATAATACAACAAAATCTATGAATATAACAATTTTCATCACTCCTTCTGAGGATGGGAAGAGAAATTTGAGAGGAAGAATTTGGGCATTGAAATAAGGGGAGGGTGTGAGCACCCAGGTGTGGGCACAGCCAGGTGTCCCTGGGTGGGCAGGTGTGGCAGGGATGGGTCCTGGATGCCAGAAATTTAGAGAAAGAGAAATTCAGGGAATGGTGGAGGGAAGCAGAGAGTGCATAGAGATAATATATGGAGGGAAGAGAGAGAGAGGAAGGAGGGAAAAGAGAAAACAAAAAGGGAAAGAGAAGCAAAAAAAGAAAGACGATAAAGGTAAAAAACGAAAGATTGAAATGAAAGCAATTAAGAAATATCAAAATATATAAAAAATGACAAAGTGTGTGTGTGTGTAAGATTAAAAAGAGGAAAAGGAAAGAATTAAAAAAAAATATGAAAGAATAGAATACCCAGCAGTTTTCACACCTGAAGCCATCCATGGTTCAGGAGAGATGCAGAGCTTCAGGGAGGAGCCCAGAAGTGGCTTTTTTGGAGGGTTGTTGCCTTCTTTGTCCCACAACACCCGAAAAAGCCGCAATTGCATGAACTCCCCAGCCCCAGCGTGGCCAGGACTTACCCTGCGGGTCGGACACAGCACCGGGAGTCACCTGGAGTCATCCGGCATCGGCTCCTGAGCCCGGAGCCCCCCGCGAGGGCACGGCCAAAACTCCTGCTGTCCAACCCCTTCCTCCCCTCAGCCCTCCGGGGACAGCCCCGCACCCCCAGGCGCGGCCGGGGCCCAGCGGGGATTCCTTTTTAGGCGCTTTTGGGGTTAGTTTTTCACGTTTTTCTTGGCACGGGCAGCCCCAGGAGAGCTGCAGTCATGTCGCGATTACGTAAGAGGCGGTGACATGCGGTGACAGAGCCCGCGGCATCACCGCGCTGAGGGGAGGGGGGGGGCAGGTGGCTCCTGAAGCTGCTTTCGAGCTTCCCGTTAACATTTACAGCGAAAACGCAGCGGGGGGGGGGACTCTGTGCTCGGCTTGAGGTTCAGAAACTCAACCCCGTTGTAGGTGTTGAGTCACTCAGACGCTGAGTGTGAGTGAGAGCGCGGGGAGGGGGGAGCAGCGGCCTGAGGGGGCACAGGGTGGGGGGCACTGCTGCGACATGGAGAGCACGAGGGGGAGCACCAGGAGGTGGTGGAGGAGCAGTTCATGGATGCGGCCACATAGATCTTAATTTAAGTAAGAGGATGGATGTTGAGTTACTCAGTAGCCAAGTGTGGGGGTGAGTGAGAGCTCAGGGAGGCGGCAACAGCAG
>VYXB01010178.1:99523-149636 GCA_013397135.1 Pachyramphus minor | reverse complement strand
TCTCAGGGAAAGGTTCTTCCCCCAGAGGGTGCTGGGGCACTGCCCAGGCTCCCCAGGGCAGTGGGCACGGCCCCAAGGCTGCCAGAGCTCCAGGAGCATTTGGACAATGCTCTGAGGGACAGGGGGGGATTGTTGGGGTGTCCTGGGCAGGGCCAGGAGTGGGACTGATGATCCTTGTGAGTCCCTTCCAGCTCAGCATATTCCATGACTCTGTGACAGAGGAACAAGGAACTGGCTCTGCTGAGGCCTCAGTGCAGCCCCGAGGAGCAGAAATCCCCTTTGTGCTTTGCTGCCCCGTTACCTGTTTGTGCCCCTGCCAGGAGCCTGTGCCACCTGCTGGGCACCAGCCAGGCCTGAGGTGCTCCCAGAGATGGCTGGAAGAGAAGAAGAATATTTTATGTTCAGCCCGGAACCATCCCAAGTTCCGGGGATGTTTTAAATCATAAAAATCATAGGAAGATTTGGGTTGGAAGGGACTTTAAAGCTCGTCCAGTGCCACCCCCTGCCATGGACAGGGACAACTTCCACCAGCCCAGGCTGCTCCAAGCCCCGTCCAACCTGGCCTTGGACACTCCCAGGGATCCAGGGGCAGCCACGGCTTCTCTGGGCAACCTGTGCCAGGGCCTCCCCACCCTCACAGGGAGGAATTCCTTCCCAATATCTAATTGTCCAGAGGCTCTAGTTTCATTCATAGCAGTGGGTGTCAACCCTTTTATTGTATTTTATTTTATTTTCATTTATTTTACTTTATTTTATTCTATTTTATTTTCACTAGTTCTGACAGGATTGGTGTGAGCAAGGCAGAGAGAATCTTTCTTCCCAGGAAATCAGGCCTGGGAAGGGCTGAGCTGTAGAGGTCACTCTTCTCTTTTCTTGCTCCCAAAAGTGGGAATCCTTGTTCTTCTGATTTCATTTAACTTTAGATATCTGCAAGTGCAGGGTTTTTACATCTGGACTGATCCTCTAAGATTCCCTTTAAAGTGAAGGGACTTTTTTGGGGTTTTGATCTATTTTAGGCTATTATCTCAATAAGCAAAAATATATCTTTGCATCTTTCTCTGAAGTGGGAAGGTGAGGAGTCTGGATGGGGCAAATGGCCTCTGGTTGTGCCAGAGAAGTTTAGGTTGGATATGAGGAAAAAATTCTTCACTGCAAGAGTGGTCAGACATTGGAATGGAGCAGTGGGGGAGTCACCACCCCTGAAGTGCTCAAAAAACAAGTGGATGTGGCACTTTTGGTGTGGTTTAGTGGCCATGGGGGGATTCAGCCACAGGTGACTTGGTGATCTTGAGGTGTTTTCAAACCTTCTGGATTCTGTGAGAGCTTCAGTGCTGCCAACTGTGCTCCAGCTCAGAGCTGGGAATGCCACTCAAAACAGATAAAACCTGCTGTGAGCAGCTTGTTGTGGAGACAAAGCCCTTCAGATTGTCCCAAAACAGGAAAACAAACCCAGGATTCATAACATTTGTGAGGAATGGTCTACAGGAAGATCCAGACTATCCATCACTATCCCACTGTCACTCACACGACTGTTTTATGCCCAGAAACCCTAAACTGTGATTAACCCTCCACACACGGTGAATCTGATCACACAGGGGCAGTGATCACCTCCAATTAATGCTTTTTAATTAGAACCCCCCCTGCTCCCCATCTCCTCAGCAGTGGCTCAGCCAGGCACGTTCAGGCCAAGCCTGATGTGGTGGAGGTGTGAGTGCTTCAGAAAATGCTGATTTTACAAGAATTGGGTTTTATCTATGAAGGAATGAGATTCTGACATAAAGACTCTTATTAGCTCTGGGAGCTGGAGTAAAAATGCTACATTTAAAATGCCTTGCTCTGAAAAGAGATAAGAATAAAAAGCATTTTTAAGGAAATATAGTGATTTTTGGGGCAGGATAATGAACAGGGATGAGCCCATCACATCCAGCTGTAAAAGCTGATTTCCTACAGTTCAGATTTTCACAGAGGGGGTAATTCCATCCCTGTGCAGTTTGTTGTGCACTGGGAGCATGAAAAGAAATGTTTTGCTCAGACTGTGTTTTCCACAGCAATGTGTGTCTTCACTGAGTACAAGTTTTCCACATTAAATCTCAATTTCCAATTAAAACCGAATTTTCAAAACACCAGTTTGGAAACCACCCTCAGTTGTTCTCCCTCTCCCCAGTGGTTTTCAGCTTGGACAATCGAAAACATTGCAGCCAAAATTAAAAATCTCAACATACTTTTCACTTTTCAGACCTGGAGCTTTAAGGAATCCAAAGGTTGAAGAGGGAAACTCCTCCAAAAAGCCAAAACCTTTTGCTGTTTTCTGTTGTCAGAATCATGGCCAGGAACAGACAATTTATAACCAGCTCTGTGTAGTCATGAGACCCCCAGATTTTCCTCCATCTCCAGCTCCCCTGGAGGCTCTTTGGTGGCTCCAGACTTGTGGTCCAGCTCTGTTTCAATTCCCAGCTCGAGGCAGGGCTGAGCACTTAGTGCTGTTCCTAAATAGCAGGAGACCTTCAAAGGTTGGGTCTCCCCTCTCCTGGTGATGAACCTCATCTTCAAAACCTCTCCTCACCCCTGTGCCCACAGGAGCAACCACAGCCTGTTCCTCCTCTGGTGGCAACTCCCTCTTGGCTTCTTCCCAGTCTTCCCTGACCCCCAGGAAACAAATCCCTGCTCTGCCACCACCTTTGTTCCAGCTCAGCTGGGCTTTACCTGGGCATTTCACTGATTTCAGCAGGAATTGTGTGCTGGAGATGGAGAAGGAGCAGAAAGTGCCACAACAGCTTTTTTGGGGCACAGCTGCCCTCAGTGGTCACCCAGCCCAACTACCAAGAAGAATAGAGCCTGTCTGCAGCTCCTCAAACCCCTCTGCCTGTTGCTGTGGGGATTTCACAACGAGACACTGCTCATTTTTCCCTAAATGGAGTAAAAACCATCGTGTAAGAGCCAGAAAACCCGGACAGAGAAGGAAAATCAGACAGAGAAGGAAACCCGGACAGAGAAGGAAACCCAGCCAGAGCTGGGGAAGGATGGAGGGTGATTTGGGTTTGGATTTGGACTGTGAGGATGGTACAACACTTAACTGGGTTATAACTCCGCTGGTCTTGGAGGTTTTTGGAACTGGGGTGGGTTTTGCTCCTACCTCATGTGCATTCCATCCGGGATTTTGGCAGGACTCATCCCTGGGAAGCTGTTGGCCTGAGGGGCTGGAGAGCTCCTCAGTGCCTTCTGTCACGCCTGGTTCATTGTTTGAGTGCTGGCAGCAGCTCCTGGTATTAAACCACTGTGACATCTCTGCTGTCACTGCTGTCACCCTGGGACACTTCACCCCTTGGGTGCTGGGCTGGGGGACCATGTTCTTCCAGCCACTGGGGGTGAAATGGGGCAGCACAAGATGTCTGGGGCTCTCTGAGTGCAGCAGCAGCAGCAGCTTTTGGAGAGAGGCAGAGCAGGGGGAGGACATTTCACTGGGTTTTTCACACCCACAGGGCACCCAAAGAGTCCCTTTCCATTTCCCAGCAGAGGGGATTGTGTGGATTGGTGAGACAAGACAGATGCAAAGTGCAGGGAGAGGGACTGAGGCTGCTTCATGTGGGGGGCTGGTGTCAAACCCAGGGGTGATCTGAAAGGTCATGGCCTTCACTCCAAGAAGGGCTGGAGCATGTCCAGGGAAGGGAACAGGGCTGGGAAGGGGCTGGAGCAGCTGAGGGAGCTGGGGGGGCTCAGCCTGGAGAAAAGGAGGCTCAGGGGGGACCTTCTGGCTCTGCAACCCCCTGACAGGAGGGGGGAGCTGGGGGGGGTCGGGCTCTGCTCCCAGGGAACAAGGGACAGGAGGAGAGGGAACAGCCCCAAGTTGTGCCAGGAGAGGTTTAGATTGGATATTAGGGAATATTTCTCCATGGGAAGGGTTGTTAAGCACTGGCACAGCTGCCCAGGGCAGTGGTGGAGTCACCATCCCTGGAAGTGTTTAAAAACATCTAGATGTGGCCCTTGTGGTGAACAGGTTGGTGGTACTGTTGATGGCACCACTTGGTGACCTTAGAGGGCTTTTCCAACCATAATGATCCCATGATCCCATGATTCCATGATTTCCTTAGAGAGTAAGAACTCTCTAAAGAAACTCTTCTTCCATCCTCCCTGTCCTCACCTTCTTGGCTCTCACATGGGGACCCCACCCTTGGTGCTCTGCAGAAAAACCTCCCAGGTCTTTGTTGCAGTGATGGGCTGAGCCTGAGCTGAGGATCTGCTCCTTCCAGATTTCCACTGTGAGAGAGTCCCATTCCCAAAACCTCGCCCAGGGCTGGATGTTTGAAGGAACAGATCCTTTAGGATCCTCTTGATGTGGGAATAGAGACCCGAAATTTCGTTTCTTGTTTTGCAATTCTCCCCTTGAAGCCAGAGCAGGAAATTATAACATCTCATTTAAATAAATTTGCATTTCTCTGCCATTTCTGAGGGTTTCCATGTGTTTGCTCCTGCTGACACGGGGTAGGAATTTCACTGAATGCTTTAAGGGCTGTGAGAGTGAGAACCATCAGAAGGGTTTCATGGAGAATGATCAAAGATCCAGGGCATGAGAGTTTGAAGATAAACATCCAAAAAACAGTATTTGTGACACTTCTTAGGAGGAGAAGATTAAAGCAGATATTCATTGTAGTAGCTGTGCCTGTGTGGGACAACAGCCCTTCAAATCTGCACAGATGAGGCTGAACAGGGATGGGGCAGGGAAAAAACTCTGGAGGAACCTGTTAGTTCAGCTCATACACCAGGACTAAGAAAATTCTGGATTAAATCAGTGTGTGACCTCCTTTTCTGCCTGATAGCAAAGGCTGCAAAGGCTGGGGACCGTCACCTGGAGAGGAGAAGGATACAAGGAGACCTGAGAGCCCCTTCCAGGCCTAAAGGGGCTCCAGGAGAGCTGGAGAGGGACTGGGGACAAGGGATGGAGGGACAGGACACAGGGAATGGCTTCCCAGTGCCAGAGGGCAGGGAGAGATGGGAGATTGGGAAGGAATTGTTGGCTGTGAGGGTGGGGAGGCCCTGGCCCAGGTTGCCCAGAGAAGCTGTGGCTGCCCCTGGATCCCTGGAAGTGTCCAAGGCCAGGTTGGATGGGGCTTGGAGCCACCTGGGCTGGTGGGAGGTGTCCCTGCCCATGGCAGGGGGTGGGGTGAGAGGAACCTTAAGATCCCTTCCAACCCAAACCATTCCATGATTCTGTGATGACAATCAGGACCAGGGCAAACAGGAGCACATCCTGTGTCCCTGTGAGCAGGAACACACAGACCTGCACACACCTGTGTGTGTTCAGCTGTGTTCACATGTGTCTAGGTGTGTTTAGTTGTATTCAGGGGTGTTTGAGTGTGTTTAGATGTGTTCAGGTGTGTTTAGTTGTGTTCAGGTGTGTTTAGTTGTGTTTAGTTCTATTTAGTTGTGTTTGGATGTGTTTAGATGTGTTTATGTGTGTTCAGGTGTGTTTAGTTGTGCTCAGGTGTGTTTTCATGTGTTCAGGTGTGTTCGGGTGTGTTTAGATGTGCTCAGGTGTGTTTTGATCTGTTCAGGTGTGTTCAGGTGTGTTTTCATGTGTTCAGGTGTGTTCAGGCATGTTTTGATCTGTTCAGGTGTGTTCAGGTGTGTTTATGTGTGTTTTCGTGTGTTCAGGTGTGTTCAGGTGTGTTTAGTTGTGCTCAGGTGTGTTCAGGTGTGTTTAGATGTGTTCAGGTGTGTTCAGGTGTGTTTAGTTGTGCTCAGGTGTGTTCAGGTGTGTTCAGGTGTGTTCAGGTGTGTTTAGATGTGTTCAGGTGTGTTCAGGTGTGTTTTCATGTGTTTAGTTGTGTTCAGGTGTGTTTTGATCTGTTCAGGTGTGTTTTCATGTGTTCAGGTGTGTTTGGTGTCACCCACACAAAGCATTTTGTGCCCACAGCAGGGCACAAACAGCTCTGCCAATTCCTGCCCAGAGTGCCCCAGAGATGTAACTTTGCTGTTTGAGGGCTCAAACCCAAAATGCCCAAAGGGAAAAGGAAGCTTTGCTTTGTTCTGTCCGTAAGTCACATTGTCCTTTGGAATCTGTTCCAAAGGAACATTTCCATCCCCTTCCACTGACTTGCTGGGAAGAATGACCACCCCAAATTCCCATGGTTTAATTCCCTCTCCATTTGATCTCCACCTATGAGACCAATTTTCCCTTACATTGTTCTGGAGGAGGCTGTGACTGTGCTGAAGCATCTTCATCCCAGTGCCAGGGGGATCAACCCTGAGCTATGGAACTGTGGGAACTATGGAAGGAGTGTCCTTCTCCAGCAGTGTGAGCTCCTGTTTCCTTTTTATCCATCTGGCTTTGTCCATCCTCTTCTGGGCTCTGATCCCTGAGTGCAGGAGGGCAAAATAGGTTGGGAGTGGGAAATAAATGAGGCTCCTTCCAAGCCTTTGCTTGCTCTGCTTTCAGCACCCAGAGAAGAAAGGTCAAAAATCCCTAAATTATAAGGAAAAGAGGAGGAGTTCTTCATTAGGGGAAGGTACTTGATTGAGAAAACCTAATTAAGCAAACCCAGAGGAGAGATTTTTCCTCATGTCCAAAGTTAAAATAACAGACACAAACCAGAGAATTTGACATGAAATCAGGATTAAACATGGCAAAGTGCAATTTAATGTCCCCTTTAAAACATGGGTCCTGTAGTTTATACCTGATTTGGGATATAATCTGAAATATTCACTGAGCCAGTGTTGGTTAAATTCCTTCCCTGATGGCAGTTTTTGATATTTCATCTCAAAAATATTTCCTTGCCTTCCACTTTCTGTATCTGAGCCCTTGTAATTATTTCTGCTCTTATTTGCAACTCCCCTGACCCTTCTCCACCTTTGCTGTGTCTTTGCAGCTCCTCCCAGTGTCAGTTTATTTGTGATTTTTCTGAATATGCCAAAACAGCTCGGGAGGTGTTAAAACAGGCTGCTCTAAATATCAAGCCTCAGACTTTGGTACAGTTTATTTTCTCTTTGCAGCTTTAGAGTTGGGGAAACGGACTCTGAACAGGTGATTCACTGCATGGTTCAACATCTGTCTCCCTGGGTCTGCTTTTAACCCATTTTTGGTCCATCAGACACTTTTCCCACCCTTCTTTCTCCTCATATTGTTAAAACACAAACACACAGAACAAACCATTCTCCCTCTTCCCACTGATTGCAGGAGATGTTTTATCTTTTATTAATCACTGCAAGCTTTTTTTTTTCCACATCACTACTTTCACTTTGTTTTCTTACAGTGTTTCGAGTATTTAATGGTTAAATTTTCCATTACTGGAAAATGTCCATTGCTGGAGCAAGACAGTGCTTTCTGTGATTCCCTTTTTCATTGCCACAAAGATCTTGAGTTCCTTCCTGAAGGAATGACTTGCACAGGTTCTTAGTAGCAAATAAAGCTATTATTTCCTGTGAGAAAAGAAAAAGTAGAACATACTGTGTTAACACTGCAAATTGAAGGAGTATTTATTTGACATGAGTAGGACATTGCTATGCAACAATGAGGCAGATTCCCAGAGGATTAGGTTAACTGTGTATTTCTGGAAGCACAGCTCCAGGGAGCAAAAATGCAGAGGGGTAAAAAAGAGGCAGAGATGGATGTTCACACAGAATCCTGGAGTTATGAAGGTTGGAAAAGACCTCTAGGATTGGTGATGTGGCACCTGCCCCATGTTCACTATTAAACTGTGTCCCCAGGTGCCACATCCACGTGGTTTTTGGACACTTCCAGGGATGGCGACTCCACCACTGCCCTGGGCAACCTGTGCCAGTCCTTGAAAACCTTTTCCATGAAGAAATTTCCCTCCTGTCCAACCTAAACCTCTCCTGGCACAGCTTGAGGCTCTTTCTTCTTGTCCTGTCACTTGTTACCTGGGAGAGGAGACCAAACCCCACCTCACATATTTCTTCACACTTAGACAGGATTCTCTATTTATTTTTCTTGTCCTGTCACTTATTGTTGTTCATTCTTGTCATTCCAGCCTAATTCCCTGGATTCTGTCCAGGATTCCCTGGATTCTGACACAGCACAGGGATGCTGCAGGTCTGGGGAAGATGCTGCTTCACCACATCCCCGTTTCCATCCTGCCAAAGGATGTGGCAACTGCTCCACCTCTGCCATGGCCTTCTCTACACCCACATGCTGCTCATGTGCCCTGGGAGTGAATCACTTGGCTTGGATGGAAGTTTTCCAACAGAAGACTTTTCCATCTGAAAATGCTGACTAGACAGAGTTGAAGTGTTCCATGGAAAGGGTTTGATTCTGTCAAAGCTCTCAGTGGAAATAAAGCCAGGCTCCCTCCATCCCTGCCAGCCCACCCATCTGCCTGAATATTCCTGGACTTCCTGGCTCTGTGGATACAAGAATTCCCAGCTGGTGGATGAGCCCAGAGCCCCAGCCAGGCCACCAAAGAAAAGCAGTTCCTTTACAGCAATAACAACAATAATGAATTCATGGATTAATTTAACAATAACACATATCCATGGAAGAAGTTGGTTATTTGAGCTGTCAACACCCAGGGATTTCTCTGCTCCGTGTGAGGGTGTTTCACCCTGTCCCAGAGCTGCAGTGGAAGCCCAGGATGGAGGTCACAGGTAGGGAGGGTCTGTGAGTGGACAAGATAAGCAGGATCACAGAATCCCACAATCATTTAGGTTGGAAAAGACCATCAAGTCCAATCTGTGCCTGATCCCCCCCCAGCCCAGAGCACTGAGTGCCATGTCCAGTCATTCCTTGAACACCTCCAGGGGTGGGGACTCCAAACCTCCCTGGGCAGCCCCTTCCAGTGTCTAATCCCCCTTCCTTTGAAGAAATTTTTTCTAATGTCCAACCTAAACCTCTCCAAGTGCAGCTTAACACTATATCCTCTCATCCTGGATGGGACATAAGGGAATCTCAGACCAAGAGCCAAATTCCTGGGTACTCACAAATCCTCCAGGCTCCATTTATACCCCCCAAATCTGCCCAAAGTACCTTGAAGGGGCAGTGGGGACACCACCCACCCTGCCCTGAGCTGCCTGTGCAGATGGAGCAGAGCAGCACCTTACACTGACCAAATGTCATCACCGAGGGCCACAGAAAACAGCTCAGAGGATCAGCTGAGGAAACCACCTGTCACTGCCTGTGCTGGCAGCTGGGGACAAAAATAGCCTCTCTTTGTGACATGGTGGGTGTCTGCTGCTCTCTGCACCTCCGGGCTCTCTGCAGGACCTGACTCCTGCCCTGGCTCCAGCTGGGCAGGCAGGAGGTGTCCTCACCCCACAGGTTGCTCCTGCCCCCAGGTGGGATCGCTGCAGGTTGGAAGAGATGAGTGAGGATGAATTTCATTCCACTCTCCAACAGTATCACGGAATATCTCAAGCTGGAAGGGACCCATGGGATCATCGAGTCCAGAACCAACACCTCTTATTTTCCAAGGTTTCTGTTGCTGATCAAAGCTAAAAACACCCATGAAGAATATTTACAGTTTCTCCTGCCAGCACAGAGATTTCTGACAGGCAAAACCAAGGTAACATTAGAAAACTGCAGACAAAAGGAGAAAAGGCCTTTTGGCTCAGTCCAAGTGTCACCTGCTCTGTCGGATTCCCTGGTGGCAAACAAAGTGATTTCCTCCTGCTGTGAAAAGGCAATTTCTTTTCCTCAGACCTTGGATATTTGTTAATAACAAACCAGCCCCATTACTTGCACTCCCCATGTCAGTGAAAAGCATCTAATTTGGCACCTTGGTTTGCATCTTCCAATGCCTTGCACATCCTTTTCTCTTCACATGCAGGGGGTTGATGGTAGAAGCCTCTGCAATAAGATTTGGCTAATTAGAATCCCAGAATGGTTTGGGGTGGAAGGGACCTTAATGATCATCCAGTCCCACCCCGTGCCATGGGCAGGGACATCTTCCACTAGATCAGGTTGCTACAACCTGGCCTTGGACACTTCCAGGGATGGGGCAGCCACAGCTTCTCTGGGCACCTGTGCCAGGGCCTCCCCACCCTCACAGGGGAGAATTTCTTCCCAATATCCAATCTAAATTTCCCCCTTTCAGTTTAAACCCATTTCTCCTTGTCCTATCACTAAAATTCCTGATGATTCCTCTCTGAGTTCTTGTAGCCCCTTCTGACACTTGAAGGGGCTCTGAGGTCTCCACAGAACCTTCTCTTCTGCAGGATGAACAGCCCCAGCTCTCTCAGCCTGTCTCCATAGGGAGGGTGCTCCAGTCTTCTGATCAACTTTGTGGCCTCCTCTGGACTTGCTCCAACAGTTCCATGTCCTTCTTTTGCTGTTGGCACCAGACCTGAACACAGTGTTCCTGGTGGGGTCTCAGGAGAGCAGAGGGGGCCAGTGTTGAGTATTCAGGTGCCTCTGATGGCTCTGGGTGTGTTTTGGCTTCTCTGAACCATGAAGCCCTTTGAACATAAAAAGGAGACCTCACCTGAAGAAGAAAGTGTGAAAAAAAACGTGGGTGGGAGCTTTTCTTCCAGACCCCTGGGCAACAAATTATTCCCTTCCCTTGCCTCTCCTCCTTCCGATGTGTTTAGAAACAAGCTGATGTCCTGCCATGGAGGGAGGGAAGGGGACAGTGTTGGGTCAGTGATTCACTTGACTTTTATAGAGAAATCTGTAACATGAACAGGAACATGAACATCAGGAGCAGCACTTCTTGGGGGGAGAGGGGCAAACAGCCAGCACTGGCTTTGAAAATATACTTCTACTCTGGTTTAGGAAATTATTTAGGGGTCTGGTACAGTGGTCAGTGAGCCCAGAGCTGTGTGAGTCACGTGTGGGCTGCTGAACTGCTGAACAAAACAGAAGTTCCTGATACCTGGGAGAGATAAAAGGCACAGTTTGTCCTTGTGTGACTTGCAACTGATAACGAGGCTGTCCTGGTGACAAAATAGGTGTCCTGGTGACAAAATAGGTGTCCTGGTGATAAGATAGGCTGGAATGAGATAGAGCAGCACGGGGTATGATGGGGTGTTACACGGTGTTGCTCAGACGTGGTTGGTCACCAGCACTTTGTCACGGGTCACGTTATCGCTGCGGGTGCTCAGGGAGGAGGTGAAGTTCATCCTTGCCCTTGCAAGATGGAGAGTGAAACAGTCAGGAGAGCTTGAAAGGTTCAGGTGAAACAGAGGGAGATGGAAGAGTGGAGAGAAGGAGGTAAGGAGAGATCAGCAAGAAAAGAGAGGATTTGGGGAAGTTTTCAGGAGAGCAGCATGAGCCACAGAGCACCGAGCCCCAACTCTGTGCCAACTGCAGCTTCTGCCTTTGTCTTAGCAGGGCCACAGCTCCTGCTGTGACACCCAGAGCCCCTGGGGTCAGCCAGAAGGTCCAGGAGAGTGTTTTGCTATCTGGACATACCAGCAGGGAGTGAGGAGAGAGGATATATCCGTGCTGTGGGTGGGGAAGGAGAGAGGCTGCAGGGCAGTGGCACTGCAGGACTTGGAGATGTGTCTTCCTGAGGGGGCTGAGCCCCTGCTGTGATGGCACACGGGACATTCCCCTCAGCCCCTGCACATCCCCAAAGCAGGAATCACAAAGACTCTTGAGCCACAGAGCCCTGTGACTTCAGGTCCTTGGTTGTCTCCCTCCTTTTTTTTCCCCTCCAGCAACTCCTGACATTTTGTGATGCTCTTGGAACAGCCAGAGCAACATCCACAGCCCAGACTGGAAGATAAACCCCTGCCCTTAGGCTTGTGGCATAACCTCAAGGGATTTGTGTCCTGTCTGTCAGGGTGTGGATACACACACTGGCTTCAAATTGCCTCCAGCTAAACCAGAGGCTCCTCTGGGAATGACTTTTCTGGTACTTTCCTTCAGCAGTGACCTGCTTGCTGAAAATTTAATATGAGAGATCATTTCAAACCAGAAGATGGATTTGTTTTGAAGGCAAGGTCTAAGCAAAATGTCTTGGCAGTGGTTCTCAAGTAGAAAACACATTGAACCTTCTCTTTTCCAGCTTTCCCTGGGAGGAGAACATGACATAAAGAATACTTTTTTTCCTGTCTCTGCCACTGACTGAGCAAACAGGAACAAGGCAGTTTCTCCTCTGATACCTGTTTTCCTCTCTGCTGGCAGGGATAATATGTCCATGGTTCAACACACAGGACAAGGTCATGGGATTGAGGGAGAAAATGCTTTGGTACATAAATAGTTCCTGTCACTGGAGGCTTCAGTCTTAGCAAGGAGAGGGGAACACTTGGTTTTCATCAAACCTGGGTTCTCTGAACAGGCTGCATCAGAGGTTAATTCAAGCCCCACACCTGATGCTCCCCAGGAACCTTGTCTTCAGACCAAACCCACCTCCCATCAAGGCTTTAGATGGGGGCTGTGCCCCTGGACTGCAGCTGTTTGCTTTGCCTCAGGACAAGGTCTCTGTGTGAGCTGCTGTGTGGCTTCTCAGACACCAGGAGATGGTGAGAGATAAGCTTCTGCAGTCACCATACGTCGGGGCTCACATCTTCTGCTTCCTCTGCTTCCCCAGCCTTCACAACCACGCTGGGCTCTGCAGCAGGACAGGCCACAGTCCCCCCCCCACGGGTGACCCCCACCTGTGGGCAGGGGTCAGCCAGGAGGGTTCCACAGGGCACTCACCCTGCAGCAAAACCAGCCCAAGGGTCACCTGGTTGGTCAAGGAGACCATCAAGGAGTGAAATCCTGGCCTAGTAGAAGGAAATTACAAGTATTTTGTTGTCAGGTTGAGGCAGTTCAATAATCTGAGCCGTAGGTGTGTTAAAAAAATAGAACAGTTTATTTATAGGATGACCAGGCTTAAAGAACAAGATGCTCACTTCATCAGCACAGAGGGGCCAGGTGGGATCCAGGAGGTGAGGAATGGGCCCTGGAATTTAGATCTTTAGGAGCCATGACCACCTTGGAGGGTGTGTGAAGCCCTGCCCTGTGCTGAACAGGGCTGGCAGTGCCCAGGGGGTGAGAGGAGCCTGGCAGGGGCAGGAGGACAAACCAGTGGGTCCCACTGCTCCTCCCCATCCCAGCTGCTTCTTGCCCTAAGCCAAGGGGGAAGGGGACTCAATGGCTCCCTGTCCTGTGCCACACCCCACTCAAACCTCACCAGAAACGTGAGCTTGGTGGTTTCCTGTGGAAGAATTGTTCGTTAAGGTGTCTGGAAAGATCCAGATCTGCTGGAGCCAACACAGTTCATCCTTGGTGAGACTGGTGGGCATGAAGCTCTGAGGTCACAGAGTCACAGAGTCAGGGAATTGTTAGGGTTGGAATGGACTCTGGAGATCATCCAGCCCAACCCTTCTGCCAAGGCAGGGTCACCTGGAGGAGGTGACACAGGGACAGGTCCAGGTGGGTTTTGAAGGTGTCCATAGAGGGAAGGTCCTGGGATAGCTTTGGAATTGGGTCGGCAGGAGCTCTAATACTGTCTGTACCATCCTGTGCTGGGTCAGGCTGGAGCTGGAGATCATGGCCTGCTGCTGACAGGAGGCACAGCTGAGTGTCCCCTGCGCTGGGACAGCATCGTCTCCCAGGGATTCCTTCTGGAACTACTGGAGAAACAAAACCAACATTTGAGAGATTAAAGCAAAACTTCACAAGGAGCCTTTCGGGTCCCGTGCAGTGGGGGTGTGTTGAAGAGCAAAGGAAGAAGCTCAGGGAAGAGCTGCTTTTGACTTGTCCTCTGTCTGTGGCCCGTTTTCTGTCTTGGCAGCAATACTGTAGTAGTAGGAGCGGATTGTGCTTTCCACTTCTACAAATCCTGGACGTTCTTCCCACCTGAGAGGGCAGAGAGGAACAAGGAGGGTCAACAGAGAGGACAAGAGTAGACATGCAATGAGAAGATACCAAACACAGAGAACCTGGGGAGGAACAGCAGCCCAGTTGTACCAGGGCTTAGGAGGACAGCTCAGACTGCTCTGGGATGGAGAGGGTGGAAGGCACAGAGCCTGGACAACTCCCAGGATTGGCACAGACAAATGGAGGAGGATGGTAATAAAAGGTTCATCATGGGCTGGGGAGTGACACCAAGGCAGGAGACACCAGTTGCTTTGTGTTGTCACCATTCAACGTTCTCCAACCTGGCCTGGTGAAATGTGTCCCTGCTCATGGCGGGGGGGTGGAACGAGATGATCTTTAAGGTCCCTTCCAAACCAAGCCACTTTGGGATTCTGTGGTTCTGATGGACCTGCCACCCTGCAAAGAGCTGAGCTGGTGAGAGCCTCACCTGTAGGTCCAGCACTGCTGCATGAGGGCAAACATCTCTGCGGGGCAGTCGGTGGGACAGTCCATGCGCTTGCCCTGCTCTATGAAGCTGATCACCTCCGGGCCTTTCATTTTCTAGGACAGGATCGAGTGGGAAATGCATTAATGTTCTTGGAGCTGCCACAGGGTTAGAGGAGACAGATCAGAGCTGGGCCTGGGGTAAAGCTTCGGACCCATCAGCCACAACTGAGTCACTGTTTCCAACCTCAGCACCCACAAACGGTGGCCCATCTTGCAGACCCCATCTTGCCCACCCTGTAGACCCCACCCTGCCTAAACTTCAGATCTTATCCTGCTGATCCCACCCTGCCAACCCCATCCCTCCCATCCTGCAGACCCATCCCACCCAGCCTGGACACCCAATCCCCCCTGCTTCAGACTCCATCCCACCCACCCTTCAGACCCCATCCTGCCAGACTCCAAACTTTGTCCTGCTGATCCCATCCCACCCCAAGCACAGCAGTGAGCAGAAGGACCAAAGAGAAGGTCTGCTTTGACTCCATCCCAAATGAGTTTAGTTTGTTTTCTGTTTCTTCTCCCCTCAGTGAACACGGAGCTGCAGGATCCAACCTCGTTGTGCCTCCCATGAAGTGCAAGTGGCCTGAGTCCTTTCCCCTCTGTCCAAGAGTGGCAATACCCACTCAAGGAAACAGGAGTTGTAGTTTCTGTGTGTGTCAGTTGTGACTGTGTCACCCACCTGAGATGGACCCGGCTCTGCCTCACCTTGTGGGGCTTCTGCCTTTCCTTGTAGGCTTCCATCCTCACCTTATAGGGTTCCATCCTCACCTTGTAGGGTTTCTGCCCGTAGCTGAAGGCCTCCCACATGGTCACACCGTAGCTCCACACGTCGCTCTTGCTGGAGAACTTGTGGTAGTTGATGCACTCGGGCGCGTACCACTTGAGGGGCCACTTCCCTGCTGTCCTGGCCTGGAGCAAAGCAAAGGGGAGCATTCCCACCCTGAGACACAGGGCTGGGAGCTGGGCCTGAATCCTGCTTTGTGTCCAGGGCAATCCCATGGGGCTGAAAAGATCCCCTAAAGCCTAAGCTCCAAAGCCCAGTGCTGGAGGTTGGAGCTTGCTGTGCAGGACACCGAGTGCAGGATGGGGACCCTCCTGCCACCCTCCTCCTGCATCCCAACCCCAGGGCTGTTTGATCATAGAATCATGGAATGCTTTGCGTTGGAAGGACCTTAAAGCCCATCCAGTCCCACCCCCTGCCAAGGGCAGGGACACCTTTCACTACCCCAGGTTGCTCCAAGCCCCCTCCAACCTGGCCTTGGACACTGCCAGGGATCCAGGGACACAGCTTCTCTGGGAATTCCATCCCAGCCCCTCCCCACCCTCACAGGGGAGAATTCCTCCCCAATATCCCATCTCACCCTGCCCTCTGGCACTGGGAAGCCATTCCCCTTGTCCTGTTCCTCCAGACCCTTGGCCAAAGTCCCTCTCCAGCTCTCCTGGAGCCCCTTTAGGCACTGGAAGGGGCTCTAAGGTCTCCTTGCACCCTTCTCCTCACCAGGTGAACACCCCCAGCTCTCCAGCCTGGCTCCAGCCCTGTGATAACTTAGTGTCCTTGTCTGGACCCATTCCAACAGGTCAACATCTTTCTCGTGCTGGGGGCCCCAGAGCTGGACCCAGGATTCCAGGTGGGGTCTCTGGTTCTCCCTGCTGGGAAGAGCAGCCCTGGCTCACTTTTCATCCCCTTCTCTTCTCTGCTCTTTGCTCTGGCTCCTCTCATCCCGCTGCAGCACGTCCCCCTTGCTGCCTCTGCATCCATCTGAATGTTCTCCTGGGGACCCAGAGCTTTGCAAACCCCCTTTAGTGTCCCAGCACTGAGACCAGCCAGGGTGTGATGTTGTTGTGCAGCTCATGAGGAGTCCAAACCCGTTGTCTCTGGGGGTCTCAGCCTCCAGCCAGGAGGGCTCCTGCTCCTCACACTTACCTTGTAGTAACTGTCATCAGCACCAAGAGCCTTGGAGAGCCCAAAGTCACTGATCTTGGCATAGTGCTGGTTGACCAGCAGGACATTTCTGGCTGCCAGGTCCCTGTGGACAAAGTTCTTCTCCTCCAAGTACTTCATCCCCATGGACACTTGGTGCATCAGCTCCACGATATTGCTGATTGCAATCTCATCCCTGGGGAAGATGAAGGGACAATTCATTAATAAAGGTCCCCTCTGAATTTGCCAGCTTCAAGGGAGAATGAACAGGGACATCTGTGCTCAGTCCCTCTTATCCCACATGAAGACATTGCAGCTTCTCTGCACCTCCAAAGCTCAGCTCACCTGGCAGCAGAAAATCAGCCAGAGACATTTAATTCAGTACTCACTTCTTGGAGGCCAAGAACCTGTTGAGGGGCCCTCCAGAAGCCATCTCCATCACCAGCATCAGGGACTCTGCCTCGCAGACCCCGATCATGCGGACGATGTAGGGGTTGTCCAGCTGGTGCATGATCTGGGCTTCCTTCATCATCTCATCCTTCACTGTTTTCTCGTTGTTGCTCTTCAGCACCTTTATGGCCACATCAATCTGCTTCCTGCAAGAGGAACACGCCTGGGCTGAGCTGAGCAGCAGCTGGATTGAGGTATCACAGCCAGGAATGCAAAACACTTCTCAGGTGATGCTGTTGGACCTCTCAACAGACTGTTTTGGCAGAGCCCTGCACCATCCTGGGATCCCAGCCAAAGAGGAAAGGATCACCTCACCCTTCTAAGGGTAGGCCAGTAGTTGCCATCTGTAGATCTGAAGGCACATCACCTCACACACCAAGATCTGTGTCATTGCTGCCACTCTTCAAGGGGGAAAATGAGGCACAGAGTAGGTAAGGACCATCTTTGTGGGCTCACAGACAACCAGTGACAGAGCCAAGGATGGCACATCTCCTCAGTCTCACTCCTTTGCCGTGACAGGGACTGAGATGACCTCAGGAGCATGGACCTGCTCCTCTGAGCCCATGAAGTACCTTCAGGGCATTGGAATGAGATGATCTTTAAGGTCCCTCCTGACCCAAACCATTCTGGGATTGTTCAGAAGTGCCCGGGAGTGTGTGGGGCAGGTTCACACTCAGGGGAGTGAGGCTGTCACTGAAAACCTGTGAGAAGTCATAGAATCATAGCATCACACCATAATATCATGGAATCATTAGGGCTGGGAAAGACCTCTAAGACCATCCAGTCCATCCTTTGAATGAAGCCACCATCACCCACTAAACCATAGCAGGAAGTGCCACATCCACTTGTTTTTTGACCACTTCCAGTGGTGCTGACTCCTTCAGCAGATCCACCACCACTGACCTTCCGGACTATCTGTTAAACCTCCACCCCATTATAATTTTAGGGCCCATCCAGCTGGAAGCAGGATAACTGGGGACACCCCTGAGCCCAGCTCGGATCTCTCTCCTCCCGCTCCCTCCTCACCCCTCCGGGTAACACTCACTTCCTCATTTTGTAGACTCCTTTCTTGACACAGCCAAAGTTTCCTGCCCCCAGCTCCACTTCATCAATCATCAGGTGGTCCCTCTTGAGGAAAAGTTTCTTGTCCTTCAGTTCCTCAGGGTCACTGTAGGGGCTCTCGTAGACACTGGTGTCCATGGGCAGCAGGCGGGACTTCCCGGCACCTTCCCAAGGGACACAGTTGTTCAGGAACCACCTGCCCTTCCCCAGCCATCTCTCCCTCACTGATTGGGAAGGGATCCTCTGCTCTCTTGGCCAACTCTCCTTCAAGCTCCAGCATTTATCCTCTCTCATGGACATCCCCCTTCCTTATACAACCCATGGCCTGTCCCGCTTCCAGCTGCTGCAGGAGCCAGGATGGGGAGAGGTGGCTGAGCATTCCCATTCCACATATCAGACTCTGCAGGGCTTGGGCACGGGCAGGACTTCACCCCACTGAAATGCAGCTGAATCCATGGATTATTTAGGAGGCAGGATGGAAAATGGGGACAGGGCTCGATGTACTGGGTAAAACAGGGAATGGGACAAGGTTGGATGTACTGGGAGCTCAAAACCCTGACATGACTGGGATGCTCTTGGGTGCCTTTGAAAGAAAGGGGTCCCCAGGCAACCCCTGTGCCTCCTGTGCCATCCCCAGGTCCTGTCCCCTGCCAGGACAGGGCTCTCAGGTGTGCTCACCTACAGGCTCCGGCGTGTATCCGTCTGCATTGAGGGGCCCCAGGTTTCTCTGGAAAAGAAATGGGGATAAAGTGGGTGAAGGAGCACAGGGAAACTGCTTCAGTTAGAAATGGAGAGAGAAGGGACAGGGAGCCTCTGCACCCCAACAGAGCCCAGCTGGTGATGCCCTGAGGTGGCACAAGAGATGGGAGGGGTATCAAACCCACTTTCCTCTTCCAGTCCTGGCTGGCAGATCCCAAATCAGGGATCAGGCCCTGGGGGATCCAGAGCCAGGGCCCCTGAACACAGCACCCTCCTCCAGTACAGCAAAAAGTGGAAAAGGTGTGGGACATTCATCCAGCACAGCTTGGAATGCCAGCACTGCTTGGAGTCACCAGGACGTGGCAGTTTTTGGCACTCTGGAGCCATCAGAGAGTGTCCAAAGGAGGGCAGTGAAGATGGTGAAGGGCCTTGAAGGGAAGACCAACAGCACTTGGTGTGTTCAGCTGGAGGAGAGGAGACTGAGGGGAGACCTCAGTGCAGTTCCAACTCCCTGGGCAGGGGCAGGACTGAGCTCTGCTCTGGGTGACAGGGACAGGAGCCAGGGAAGGGCTGGAGCTGTGTCAGGGCAGGGTCAGGTTGGATCTCAGGGAAAGGTTCTTCCCCCAGAGGGTGGTTGGCACTGCCCAGGCTCCCCAGGGCAGTGGGCACAGCCCCAAGGCTGCCAGAGCTCCAGGAGCGTTTGGACAACACTCTGAGGGACAGGGGGGGATTGTTGGGGTGTCCTGGGCAGGGCCAGGAGTGGGACTGGATGGTCCTTGTGAGTCCCTCCCCACTCAGCATATTCTGTGATCCTGTGACACAGGAGCCCAGAATGCACTGTGAAAGTTTCTGAGACAATGGGGGAGTGCTCAGGCCTCACTCAGCTCCACTGGGCTCTGGGAAGGGCTCAGAGCCCCCAAACTCCCTGGTTTCAACACAGCTCAGCTCTGGGAGCTGTGACTGAGCCCAGACGTGCCCCGAGGCCGAGGGAGCACAAAGCCCTGGCCGGGGACCAGGGGGCTGAGTGTTCCCAGAATCCAAACACATCTGCCTTGCTCCTGCCTGGCAAGGAGGGCAGGGGCAGAGTCCCTCCCAAGGGTGTTGCAAGGAGCTCAGTATGAATGGAAACCATTTTCAGCTCCAACAGTAGCTGTGCCCAGCGATTCCTCATCCCCATCCGAGCTGGAAAAGGGACAATGTCGCAGCTGGGCTTAACACAGTCCATTGGAGTTACCAAGTTTTAGGGAAAAGCAGAGTTTGGAGAGCAGAGTTTGATCAGCAAAGCTTGAAATGCAACAGCATTAAACCACTGAGGTACCAATGCAAGAGACCCTCCCAAAAAACTTACGCTCACAGAGGGGTGGGTTGGTGGAGCTGGTGCTGCAGATGCTGCAAATCAGGAGAGAGAAATTAGGAGTTTGCCTAACCCTAAGCAGGATCAGAGCAGTCCTTGAAGGGCTGTGTCTGATCACATCCCCTCCACCCCCCAAAGGACCGTTTTCACAGCTTTAGCCGAAAAATAAAAAGTGTGGAAACGTGTCTGGCTGTGGGTGTTATTCCCAAACCAGTGGGAATAATCAGTCTCCATCAGTCCTAGAGCAGAGACTGGCTGAGGAGAGTGACAGTCCCATGAGCAGGCTCTGAAGTGACACTTGTGACACTTGGACCAGCACAAAGTAACCCATGGTTTGGGTTGTTCAGCTCCAGGGACCCAGCAGGACCCAGCCTTGCAGGACATATTTCCTGCTGCCTAAAATGCAGGTGATTTTCAGAAGCTTTTTGGCACCAGGAGTCCCTGATCCACTTGAGGCACTGGTTCTCCCCATCTGCTCCTGCCTTTGGGCCTCCTTAGGCCACTTTGAGCAGACAGCAGGACGTGATTCTCACCCAGTTTGCCAGAGGAGCAGAGACCTCACTGCTCCCTCCCCACCAAGGGCTGAGCAAGGGAAATGGGGGTTGGCACTGCTCAAACTGGCACCACTTGGTGGCAAACCCAGGCCAGGGAGGCACTGGGGGTGTCAGCTCACCTGGCAGGTTGGGGTTGGGACAGGTTTCCTTCAGGTAGAAAATCAGCCCATCTGGTTTGAGTTTTAGGTACTCCACCAACTGCAAAAGGAATTGGGGGAAAAAGAGGTTATTGTGAGGAAAAAATCACCTCTTTTTTTATTGAAGGCAGCTTTCGTGGCTTGTGGCAGTGGTTCCTCTCAGATTTGTGGCAGTGGTTCCTCTCAGATTTATGGCAGGCAAGGACTAGAATGTTTCTCTCCTCTGTCTAAAAGGAGATCTGCTCACTCAGGAATGTTCTGCAGTAAGTGCTTGTATATTTGAGTATCTGCCAGAGCTGGGAAGAACTTTGGAAGTTAGATAAGGACCAAAGAAAGACAAAAGGAAATCTCCACTATGAGATTTTCAGTGTAATATTATTGTCCCAGCCAGAAAGGTTTTTTAAGTCCTGTTATATTGGATAAAGCCTCAGAGAAACCTTTTGCTTTCCCAGAGGAATTCCAGGGTTAGCTCTGAGGATCCCAGGCAGCTTTTCCCTGCAGCACCACTGCTTCAAGCACGGTGGGGATTTGACTCTGGTTAGAGACAACCAGCCCAGGCCTGGCCACTGGACCACAGGGACACAAAGCTTTCCCTTCCCCTCCTGTCTGGCTCAGATTTCAGCTGCAATTGGGAGCCTGGCATGGTTCTGTTGCCATAACAATGCCCCCAAGTCTTTGTTTTCAATCAAACTCAGAGTGAAAACAGTCCTGGGAATTTGGAAAATTCAGCAAACCAGAGTCACTGTCCCCCCCCACAGCCCTGCCCGGGGGGAAGCTCTGGGATCTGCTCTCTGGAGCAGGTCTGAGGTGGGTGCCAAGGGGCAGAGCTGGGCTCTGGGGGCACATGGACTTCCCAGCAGTGCCAAGAGTTGCTGGACCTTGTGTCCCATTCCCTAAAAACCCACCCCTCCTTCATAAGGATTGCTGGGGCATCCAAGCCATGTCCACTTCCCACTCCCAGGGGTGACAGGATGTGTCTCCTGCCACTGGGATCTTCAGCCACATAAAGATTTCAGCTGCTGGCTCCAGATTTCTGCCCTCCCCTACTCCCTGCACAGAAACCAGTCCCTTGGAACATGGTGTGGCAACCTGCAGCCAACAGTTTTGCCAAACTTGGAGCAGTTTGGGGAACACACAGGAGGGACAACATGGGATGAGTAATGTCAGGGTTTTCTGGAAAGGAAAACAACCCATACCACCACCCAGGGATGTTCTTCAAGCCTTTAAAGGTCCATATGGCCTTTCCTGTCCCTCAAGGCAGCTGCAGTTGGTCAGAGCCTGGTGCTGATCACACCAAGGGTCTGGTTTTGATCCCTGTATGGGCCATTCACTTCAGAGCTCATGGTCCTCGTGGGTCCCTTCCAACCCAGAAAAACAACTGAAAAATGCCTGCACTATCTTAGACACCAGTTTACAGCACCCCCAGTACTTTACCTGCCAGAGAGTGTCGAACTTGGTGCCCTCAGGGATGGAGTATTTGCCAGACTTGTCCTGGTCCACCCTGTAGTGGTACACGGTCTTGCCATAGACGAGGGACAGGGCGTAGGCGCCGTTTTCCTTCCTTTCCCTCAGCCTGGGAGGAAGGAGAACTATTAAGAGTGGCTCTAGAATTTGCCCTGCAAGTTGTGGCTGCCAGGGGTGGGTGGGCACGTGGAAAGCTGTCCCTGAATCCACTGCTGGAATTGCCACCTTCCTGACACCCCTCTGAAGATGCCGAGGGGGATCCTTCAACTTCTGGTTTTTGCCTCTCTCATGGAACCCCAGAATGGTTTGGGTTGGATCATCCTTAAGTTCCACACCTCTGGATGGGCAGGGACACTTTCCACTAGCCCAGGTTGCTCCAACCTGGCCTTGGACACTTCCAGGGATGGGGCAACCACAACTTCTCTGGGCACCCTGTGCCAGGGCCTCCCCACCCTCACAGGGAAGAATCCCTTCCCAATATCCAATCTAAATTTCCCCTCTTTCAGATTAAACCCATTCCCCCTTGTCCCATCACTACAGTTCCTGATGAGCTGTTCTCCAGCTAATTCCTCCTTTCACTGACTCATGCAGGAGATAATTCAATTAAGGGCTGTCTCATCTTGGCAGAGTTGCAGAGCAAATGCTTTCTGCTGTGTTTTATGGGCCATACATTGCCAAAGTGTCAGTGTTAAATGCCTTCATCAGCTGAACCCTGTATTTCATATCATCCAGTGCAGTGGAAAGCACATTTCATAGAAATATTTCAACATGAGAAATAAATAAAGCTCGAGATTGGCTCTTCATGGAGTCCAGACACTGTCCAGGCAATAATGGATTTGGGGTCTCAACCCCTGTCCTTGAAATATCTGTAACCAGCCTGACCACAACCAGCTAAAGCTCCTCTCAGAACTGTCAGGTGAGAGCAATAATTACAGGGTGGGGGAGGTGGGGGAAGGTTAGAAAGCACAGGGATCACAGCATCTGCTGGGGTTTGGACACTCACAGGAATTTCCCGTCGGGCTGTGCCCCTGAGTAGAGCCTCCGTTCAGCCTCGTCCCGGGTGATGCTGCCGTGGTACCAGGGCATCCTCTCATGGGCTGTGGTGGCAACCAGCTTCTCCACCTGTGGAGCCTGGCTTATGATGGCCTGTTCCAGTGCATCTCCCTGGAAAAGAGTGGGAAAGGACACCTCTTGCTGTTCTGCTGCACTGTTTCATGACTTCAGCACAGCTGATTTTGCACCAGTTGGGGCAGACAGCACAGGAAACTTGGAGGGTCTTCTAATTAAAGGGCCTGTGACAAAACAATGGGTTGAATTCTGTTCTGCTGCAGAGCAGAATTCTTTGCTTCTCTCAATTGACCAAAACCCTTGAATCCAGCTGAAGTCCATTGACTTGCTGGTGAGGGAAGAGAAAATCTTTGTGTTAATGTGGTGGAACTTGATGTCAGAGCTGTGGGGTGTCTTTCAGCCTTGTGTTCCTTGAGAGGGGGTCCTGGGGGGTGGAAAGTTGGATCTGAATCAGCAGAGTGTCCTGGCAGCCCAAAGGGCCACCGTGTCCTGGGGGCACCAGGCCCAGCATGGCCGGGCCAGGGAGGGGATTGTCCCACCCTGCTCTGACCTGGGGCGGCCTCACCTCCAGTCCTGGGGCTGTTTGGGGGCCACAGTGTCAGAGGGATCTGAGGCTGTTGGAGAGTGTCCAAAGGAGGGACACAGGGATGGGGAAGGGTGTGAGGAGCAGCTGAGGGCACTTGGCTGGTTCAGCTGGAGCAGAGGACACTGAGGGGAGACTCCTCGGGGGCTGCAGCTCCTCCCGAGGGGAGGCGGAGGGGCAGGTGCTGAGCTCTGCTCTGGGACCAGGGACAGGAGCCAGGGAACGGCTGGAGCTGTGCCAGGGGGGCTGGGATGGATCTCAGGGAAAGGTTCTTCCCCCAGAGGGTGCTGGGGCACTGCCCAGGCTCCCCAGGGCACTGGGCACGGCCCCAAGGCTGCCAGAGCTCCAGGAGGGTTTGGACAACGCTCTGAGGGACAGGGGGGGATTGTTGGGGTGTCCTGGGCAGGGCCAGGAGTGGGACTGGAGGATCCTTGTGTGACCCTTCCCACTCAGGAGATTCCAGAATTCCACAATTTTCTTTAGAGCAGAACCTCTCTGGTGCTCCTGCCTTGCTCACCAGCTCAGACACCAGGACTTGGCAAGACCAGTGCAGCCTGGAAATCAAGTGGGGGACCCTCAGTTCGTGTCCCTGGGCTCACACCTTCTCTAAACTGTTCTTTCTCGTTGCCAGGAGGTGGCGATGTCCTTTGTGTTATCTGCCAGTGGCCACAGATCTGCTTTGTGGAGAAACCCATAAAACATCTGCTTCTGGTATAGAATTCTGGCACAAAATACCTCATTCTGGTCCAGAATACCTCATTCTGCTATAGAAACCCTATAGAACACCTCATTCTGTCAAATACCTTTGCTCTAAAATAGGCCAAATTTAGAGAGCTTTTGTAGAAAGGCTCCATAAGGACAATTCCTGAGCTGTATTTCTGCCAGGACTTGAATGAAAATATGGAATCAGAGAATCAATTAGGTTGGAAAAGACCCCCAAGATCAACAATTCCAACCTATGACCGATCCCAACCTTGTGAACTAGCTCAGAGCACTGAGTGCCACGTCCAATCATTCCTTGGACACCTCCAGGAATGGTGATTCCACCACCTCCCTGGGCACCCCTTTCCAATGGAACAATAAAATCACACTTGCAAGAGTCTGAGTAGCCACTGTCAAGGTAACAGGAGGTAGAAGGAAATTCATTACAGGGCCACCAGTGTGACCATATTAGATATCCTCTAGTCTGCAATAAAACACAGGAACCTGTCTGTAGTTATTTAGATACTACTATTGTAGTATCTAAATTTAAGTGATAGACCTGATCCAGTACCAGCTGCCTCAGGCTCATAGGTAAAAGCTCCACTGGCAAAAAAAAAACCACATAGGAAAAACCTTCAATAGGCAAAGACTCCAGTCCAAAGAGAGAGGAAGACCTGAGCAAAAGTCTAAGTCTGGTTTCTTTCCATTTCCAGCACAACATTTGGAGGCATCTCATGTGGAGAGCACTAAGGCAGGGAGCATCCCCTGGGCTGCACAGGAGAGAAGGACACGGGGGGAAATGCTGGCAAAGGGAGCTCCAGGTGTTCAGAGGGGGAGTCACAGAATCACAGAGCTGGAAGGGACCCACAAGGACCATCCAGTGCAACCCTTAGCCCTGCACAGGCCCATCCCCAAGAGTCACACCACGTGCCTGAGAGAATCATCCTGGAGCTCCTGGAGCTCTGTCAGGCTCTGCCAGAGCTCAGGAAGGCTTGGGAAGATGTTCAGACCTGTTTCTGAAGAAGGAAGTGTGAAAGAGAGGGATTAAGACTGCTCTTAGTGCCACCAGCCTCCAAGAAGGACCTTGCTCTAGAGGGGGCAAGAACAAGGGGATGATGCAAGAGCAAGAGGGGGATGACAGTGGCTGTGAAGTAGGATAACACACAGGGACCCTCGAAATGCCAGGCAGTGGAAGGATTGTAGGAGAATTTATTTCCAGAGTCAAGAACACTGGACTTCCAAGAAAATTATCCTAATGGTGCTCTGAACACCAGGCCTGAGAAAAGACCCACCCCTGTTCTTCTCAGGGCTTTTATCATCGCTGGACCCCGGCCCTCCCCACTCCAGAGGCCCTTACCACCTCTGTGAGTTCTTATCTCTTTCCTCATACCAGAGAAGGTTTCTCTGGAATGCAGGAGGAGAAAACACCTAAAATTTGCTTTGGAAAAGATGCTTTTTCTGGGCAGGAAAGCAAAGAACTCTAACCTCCTCGCCATAAATCTTCCAGCAGGATGGCAGTGACAGAGGGATCAGGGAGCGAGCAGCAGGGTGGGAGCTCCCCTTGCACATTCCCACTCCTGGAAAAGGCCAGTACCTCCAGTTTCCACGTCTGCCGGACGTACTCCCGCACCATGTTGTCCCTCATGCTGTCGAACACCCCGGGCTGGGGCTCCACGCCGCTGGGGCGGTTGCAGGGTTTGCGGAGGGTGCAGCACAACCCGTCGGCGTCCTTGGAGTAGAACTCACACAGCTCCTCGGGCCCGCAGTGGGCCTTGCCCCCCAGGATGGCGTAGGTGCCGTTCATCTGGCGCTCGATGGGGTAGTGGTAGAACTGCAGGTCGAACACCACGGACAGGACGTACCCGCCCAGGCTGCGGAGGCACTGCCGGAGCAGGAACAGCCCGTCCGACATCCCCGCCAGCTTCAGGTGCTCCTCGGCCTCCGACCTGGCGATGCTGCCGTAGTAGAAGGGCAGGTGGGCAGCGGCATCCGGCATCTCTGGGACCTTCCTGGGACTCCTCCGGGTGGTTACGCACTGCTGGTGCTCAGTCTGGAAGAGAAAATTCATGGAATGACAGAATCACAGGATCAGGCTGGAAAACACCTCTGAGGTCATGGAGTCCAACCCATGACCCAACCTCACGTTGTCACCCAGCCCATGGCACTGATGCCACGTCCAGTCTGTCCTTAAACACCTCCAGGGACGGTGACTCCAGCCCTCCCTGGGCAGCCCATTCCCATGGCTGAGCACTCTCTCTCTGGGAAGAATTTCTTCCTGATGTCCAACCTAAACCTCCCCTGGTGCAGCTCAAGGCTGTGCCCTCTTGTCCTGCTGCTGCTTCCTGGGGGAAGAGACCAGAACCCACCTACACCCTCCTGTCAGGGAGTTGTAGGGAGTGAGAAGGTCTCCCCTGAGCCTCCTCTTCTCCAGGCTGAACAATCCCAGCTCCCTCATAGAACTTGTGCTCCAGTCCCTTCCCCAGCCTCGTTGCCCTGAGTGTTCTTCACTGACACATAATTTTGCAAAAATGGTTAGTTGGAATTAAGACTTGTTTGTCTGGAGGTTCTTCAGATTTCAGCTGCCTCTCTGAGGGGCTGTTTCAAACCTCTTGTGGATAGGAACATTAGGGATAAATGTTATTTTACAATGTTAAAAAAAAACCCAAAATACCAAAAAACTATGACCCCACATCCAGGACTTTGACCAATACTCTATGAAAAAACTGAAATCCTTTATTGTCTTTGCTTTTTCTGCCTGTTCTGGCACTGAAGGAGAGAACTGTTAGTTCAGGTGCTTCCATTACACCTACTGCCTGAGAAGGTCAGCACCTCTTCCTAATACACATTCTATCCATGTCCCCATCCACAGCATCCCACAGTTCCTCCACCCTGCCCTAAATGAGCTACAAAGTGTAAGTAAAACTCATCTGAGCTTGATTTAAATGTTCCAAGCAATAAAGAATGCACCAAATCCTGCAGTGAATCACTCTAATGGTTAATTATCTTCACTATTAAAAAAGTGCTTCTCACATCCATCCCAAAGTTTTCAGCCTTGACTTCCTACCATTTTCTCTCTGGCCCTGTTTTCACAATAAAAGGAAATTCTTTTGCCTCTCTGAGTAAATTAGTTTTGTCATGGAGGTCTCTGAGGCCAGAATCTTAAATGCAGTAAGAATAAAACATGAGATGTCTAAGAAACATTTAGATACACGATTGTACCAAACACAGCACGAGGAGATAGAGATAAGCCCAAGTGCTTCTGGGCAGACATCAACCATCAGTCGATGGGAACAAGAAGAAACTTTCCTCTAACTGTCCTTCAACAATCTATGGGATTTTTTCCCCACAATACCTGGCTCTGGTGGTTCCTGCATTTGGCTGATTTGATCAGAGATCCCACTGGCAGAAAGGGGCACGTTGTTGCCCGAGTCACTGCCGAGCCCCTTCTTCTGTACAAGTCCTGTATCTCTGTCTTGACTCATCCAGAATCCCACCCAGAGGGTGTTGACAGAGGCCAATTTGCTGTGATTAATGGAAATATCATCAGATCTGAAGGGTCTCATTTGTTCCCTGGAGCCTCATCTTTGCTTTTGTTGTTGCGCAGACAACGACCCCAAAAAAGGTCAGAGCAGTCGTCCCCATCCCACAAACACGTCACTGGTGTTCAGAGTAAAGCAGACACTGGGAGAACAGAGGGGACACTGGGTTTTTGGGCAATTTGCTTTGGTTCTTCCCAGTTTGACCCTTATTTCTGAACACTGTGGGAGAAGTCACTACTGGACAGGTTGAGCCCATTGCTCTCAGGCGGTGGCTGGAGCTGTGCCTGGGCTGGTGGTCAGCCCTGCTGGGCCCACCCAGGCTCCTTCATCCCTCTCAGCACCACAGGGGCAGAGCTGCCTCCTGCCAGCCCCGGGATCACTGGAGCTGGGAAGGGTTGGCTGGATTTGTGCTCTGGATGGGCAGGAACGGGATAAGGGTGAGGAGGAAACTGCTGAGGAGGAACCAACCCTGCTCTGCAAAGACCCTCATGGAGTTGGTTTTATGGCAACCAGACCCTTCTGTACCTATTTGTTGTCTCCACCAAGCCCCGAAATGGCCCTGATGAGAACAGGAAGGGAGAACAGGAGGTGTTTCAGCCGAGGCAGGAAACCACAACAGGAAGCCTCAGTGGTGTTCACAGCTTGGGTGAGGGACCAGCGAAACCCTGTCAGGCACAGCACAAATGTGGAGCCCCTTCCCAAATCCATCCAATGGAGCAGAGTGGGATCTTGGCAGAGCTGCCAGTCTGGGACACAAAGGAAAATACCCCGTGGCTCAAACCCAGACTGGAGTCGGTGCTTGGGACCAAAGCCCTAATCCTGTGATGCCTCCAGGCACTGGTTCCCAGACCTGGTTCCCAAATCTGGTTCCCAAACCTGGTTCTCTCAGATGACCAGGTCTTCCCAACCTCAGCCCGGTCCCAGGACTGAAGGATGTGAGCCTGAGGATTGCAGCTCTTGGCTTTAGCTGCAGGGAGCTCATGAGTCACGTTCAAGAGGAAAAGGAAGTGCTGAGTGAGCAGTGGGAGATCAATTCTTTGTGTGCTGCTACTTTCCACTGCCCACCTGGAACAAACAGCAGGGAGGTACAAGGATGCTGCACCCAAACATGCTGATTCCCTCTCCTGGAAAGTCCAGGAGCAGAACATCACAGCAAACAAATTGTTCAGACAGGTGAAAATGAGGTGGTGGAAGCCATTGGTGACAACTGAGCTCTCACAGAATTTCCAGCTGCCTACACAGGATGTTCTGTTATAAACAGGCTGGTTTTCCTCTCCAAACACAGAGCTGTCAGCAAAGGAACCCTTATGGAGTGAACCCAGGCCTTAGTTCAGGCTGTGCCACCCATCTCATCCAAGCCTTGCTGTCACAGATGAACCCTGGTAGGAAATGACTCCTATTAGAAAAAACTTCTAAGTCCCCAGACATGAGGGAAAGTCACCTGCTGAAGTCTCAGAGCAAATTTGAACAGGATGATTTGTAGCCACTCTTACTTTTAAAAGGTTTGTCCAACCATCCTGGCTCTTTCCATTGCCCACACACCAGCCCAGGGTCCTCTGGGCATAGCTCAGCTCCTCTTCCAAACTCCAGCTCTGGCCACAGAACCACAGAACCACAGAATGTGCTGGGTTGGAAGGGACCCACAGGGATGATCGAGTCCAACCCCTGGCCCTGCACAGGCCCATTCCCAAGAGTCACAGCCTGTGTTCAAGGGTATCATCCAAACCCTCCTTGAGCTCTGTCCTTGGCACTACATCTGGGTGGACCTGAGCCACCCTGAACAGCCCAACAGACTTCCACAAACCTCACACAACTTCCTTTTCCCTCCACCAGCATTAATTTCAAGTGACAGGACCTGATTTATCCAGCACCTGCCTAATGTCTGTCCCTGGTGTTCCTGTCAGGTTTGGGTGCTCCCCCAGGTGACACAGAGCCCTCAGGGCTGTCACCCTGTGGTAATGGCCACGTTTACAAATTGGTGTCATGATGTGAAGATGTCCTGAAATAAAACAACAGCCACGTGTCAGGCGGTGGGATCTGTGCCCGTGGCCCCAGGAGGTGTCAGGCACTCAGCTCCATGTGTAGCTGGGCACTTACTTCACTCAGATCAGACAGGAACCAACAGGAACTGCTTTGATTTTAAACCTTCTCCCAACAGCAGAAGCACTTTGTGTGAACGCAGAGCCAGTTTCCAAGAGCACTGGTGGCACTGGAGGCAGCACTGGCAAACTTCAGCACCCTGTTAGGACCATAGTTTGTGTCCCATTGTCCTGGCAGCAATAATCCCATATAACACAAACAACCCCATATACCCCAAAACATCCCATATACCACAATAACCCCATAAAACACAAATAAATCCCATCTACCACAAACAATCCCACATACCACAAATAATTCCATATACCATAAAAATCCCATCTAACACAAATAACCCAATAGAACACAAATAAATCCCATCTAGAACAAAAATCCCATATACCACAAACAATCCCATATAGAACAAAAATCCCATATAGCACAAATAATCCCATATAACACAAATAATCCTATATAACACATAAATCCCATATACCACAAACAATCCCATATAGAACAAAAATCCCATATAGCACAAATTATCCCATATAACACAAATAATGCTTTAGGTTACAGCTCTGCCTGGCTGGGCTGTCCCTTTAAGGTGGTTGGGTCACCCTGGGGGAGAGGAGGGACCTGCCCAGGGGGGATCAGGGGCTGGAGGGTGGGAACCCTGTGATGGGGAACCAGCATGGAGGGGTCAGGGGCTGCTTTGGAGGTGGTGTTGGGAGCTGCTGCTGAGGTTTGTGGTGGCCATGTGGGGCAGGGTGTTTTTAGCAATCCCATAACTGGTGTTTGACTGGGGAAGGGGAGGAGGAGCGGCTGGAAGTGCCTGGGAAATTTGGCATTGCTGAGAGGTGAGGTCAGTCTGGGGATGTGGGTGGTGGGGTCTTGGAGATCCTCTGAGGTCTCTGGTGCTGCCCCTCCGGGTTGGGAGTGTCCTGTGGCACAGGGTGGGTCCCATGGGCAGGGGGGTTGCCCAATTTAGGGTTGCAGCAGGGGGGAGGGCAGCTGGGTGGGTGTGGAGCACCACCCTGCCCTGAGCTCCTCTGGCCTGGGGAGCCTCCTTGTCCATATGAACTGGCCTCTTTGACCACCCCCTGGGGAGGAAAGATGCTTTGTGTGGGGCCACCTGCACTTCATCCAAGAATAAATGTGTGGTGCTGTTACAGCCCCTTCTCTGCAGCGCTTCAGGGGAGCCCTGAGCGAGGTTTGTACCCAAGGTTGTCCCAGCCCTGCTGTTCCCTGAGCTCCCCAGGAGCTCTGCTGGTGCCCACGGAGGGGTGGCTGGATGCAGGAGCAGGGCTGAGCCTGCTGAGCACAGACTGTGGGGCACAGAAAGGCTGGGGAGGATTTAGGGGTGGGAGCTGGGGTGAGGGGCAGAGGGGGGGCAGAGAGCAGCGTGATCTCACGCAGCAGCCGCTTCCCTCTGGACTCGCAGGTGCAGGGACCTTCTGGCTGTCCCCCATCCCTCCCCTGGATTCCATTCAGTTGTTCCTGATTTGATCTGAGAACTGGATTTATGGCTGAAGATAAAAAGGGCTGAAAAATGCCTGCAGTGTGTAAGTTGCCTTCCCAAGTCATTCATCCCGAGAGGAGCTGGCGCTGTGCAGGAGGATGAACTGAAGAGCTGATTCCTGGAGCTCAGACACATCTTTGGTTTTTTGTTTGTTTGTTGGGGTTTTTTTGCATTTTTTAAATATTACATAACAGAAAGCTTTAAAATAACTTCAACATGAAATGCTTCTTAGTTCAAACACAAACGTGACAAACTTAACTTTGGATTGACCTGGCTGCAGGTTCCTGAGTGTTTAATTTTTATTTCCTCACTCCATGGCAGCTTTTCCCAATATTTCCTCCTGAGCACCCCCATTCCTGGCCAGAGCTGCTTTTCTGACCTCCCTGCTCATTAAAACCTCAGCTACTCACCCATTTATCAGCACTTGAGCTACGTGGGAGTGGGAGTTTACGAAAGTGTGAGCCCGTTTGTGTTTGTGCTCACAAACAGGGTGCCTTCTGTCTCATGTGGAGATAACCATCTCCTCTGCTTCTCAGGCAGCAGCACTGACTCAGACCTGCCTGAAGTGGTGGCTTTCACAGAAACTCGACAGAAAAACCTGGTTTCCACCAAGGGCCTTGTGTGATCTTGGCCCTGAACGAAGCAGGGAAGTCCACAGTGCAGGAATGTTCCATGTGGAATCACCAAGGTTGGAAAAGACCTTCAAGATCTTCCAGTCCAATTTTTGACCAAACAGCACCTTGTCCCCCAGCCCAGAGCACTGAGTGCCACGTCCTGAACACCTGAACACCTGCAGGGATGTGACTCCACCACTTCCCTGGGCAGCCCCTTCCAGGAAGAAATTCCTCCTGATGTCCTTCTCCCACATGAAGTAAAACACTGGAGCCATTTGGCCCCAGGGACAGTCCACAGTCCCTTTTGAAAGGAAAAATATTACATTTCACAGCAACACTTGCAAGGCCCACGAAGGGCTCTGGTGCCCCTGTGAGATGTGAAGGCTCCTGAGAGTGACAGGACTGTACCAGAGCAGAGCTCATGGAGATCAGGGCCCCTCTTTGCCTTTCTAAACCCATGTCCAGAGACCTTGTGCCACCCAGCACAGTGTTACTGGAGGTCAAACACAGAGGGGGTGGCTCTGCTCAAATGTTTGTGGCCTTGATCTTAGAGAAAAGGAGGCTCAGGGGGGACCTTCTCACTCTCCACAGCTCCCTGGCAGGAGGGTGGGCCCAAGTGGTGGTCGGTGTTTTCTCCCAGGTAACAAATGATGGGACAAGAAGAAACAGCTTCAAATTGTGCCATGGGAGACTTAAACTGATTATTAGGGAAAATTGCTTGATTGTCCAGCCCTGGCACAGGCTGCCCAGGGCAGTGCTGGAGTCCCCATCCTTGGAAGGATTTAAAAGCCATGTAGGTGTGGCACTTGGCTTGGTGGTGGCTTTGGTAGTGTTGGGTTTGCAGTTGAACTGGATGATCTTAAAGGCCTTTTCCCACCTTAATGGTCCCGTGATTCCATGTACTGGAACCAGCAAGCGCTGAGCCAGTGGCAGGGCAGTGGGTGACTGGTGTTCTGTGCCACCTTCCACCCAGGACCTGCACTGGACAGGCTGCCTTGGGTGCCCTCAGCTCTGGAAAACATTTGTTCCCACAAGCCAGTGCCCTCACTGGCAGTTCATGTTTGAGGGGTCTGGCCTGGTATCTGTGCCCAGAGGCTCAGAGGGGGCCATGTGCCACCTCTGCTCCCACCCTGCAGCTCTCAGCCCTCCCTGCTTGCTGCTCTGCTGTGGCTCATGGTGCTCATCCTTCCCCGGGAGGGAGGCACGGTGCAGCAGAGCGTGGGGAATCGATGATGTGCCTCTTTGGAGCAGTGAGAGGGCAATAAAGGCCTGAGCTCACTCAAATCCTGCTGGGGACTTGTTTGCCCTCCGTGGTTATTTGTCAGATGCTAATGAGCGGAAGCAATTAGCTCTGGGAGCAGGGGAAGGGGAGGGGGGTGTGGAGGGACAGGGCCACCTGCACAGGGGGCTGGTGGGGACAACTCTCTGCCTGTTCTGCTCAGGCTGGGTTTGGTTAATTGCTGGGATTGCCCTGTTCCCAGAAAACAGTTTCCTGGGGTTAAAAACGCTGCTTCCTCTGGGGTTTTCACTCGTGAGCCCTCGGTGCAGCTGCTTTGGGGGGGCACAAGGGTGGGCTTGGAACGTCCCCACAGGAGACAAGGGCAGATATTCCTGTGAGAAGGCAGAGCTCAGCCCCTGAGATCAGTGAGATCATTGTCCCTCAGGGTCTCTGAAAAATCACACGATCACAGAATCACAGGATCAGCCAAGTTGGAAAACACCTCTGAGATCACAGAGTCACCCTGGAGTCCAACCCATGACCCAACCCCACGTTGTCACCCAGCCCATGGCACTGATGCCACGTCCAGTCTGTCCTTAAACACCTCCAAGGACGGTGACTCCAGCCCTCCCTGGGCAGCCCATTCCCATGGCTGAGCACTCTCTCTCTCTCTGGGAAGAATTTCTTCCTGATGTCCAACCTAAACCTCCCCTGGCACAGCTTGAGACTGTGCCCTCTTGTCCTGCTGCTGGTTGGAAGGGATCTCTGGAGATCACCCAGTCCAACCCCCTGCCAAGGCAGGGTCACCTGCAGCAGGTCTCAAGCAAGGCCACCAGCTTTTGCAGGATGTCATCAAATCCCCTCTCTTGGCTGCCTTCTTTACCTTTGAATAGGAATAAAAATTAGATCCAAGTTCTTTGCTCAAGGGGATTGCAGTATCAACAATATTGCTGTAGTTAGTATTCCCAAATTTTAATTTTTCATTTAAGAATTCGTATTTGTATTACTTATGCAACATTCTAATCACACTGTGTTACCTTTCTCCATTAAGGAGTCAATAAATTCAGAGCAGGGGGTGTTTTAGTACCTCTGGAATAACACAGGTGACTCCAAAGTACAAACTTGTTTCCTATTTCAATGAGGCCACATCCAAGGGATGCTCTTTCTAGCACACCTGTCTCTTAGAATGTGGAAAATGTGGGGTGTAAAGACACATCCAAGCACTTGGATCTCTCTGTGCTCCTCAGCACAGAGCAATTTAAGTGGCTGCTCCTGGTTGGCTTTGCACTGAATCAGTGGCCACGAGTTATAGGAGTTTAGCCAAAATACTTTGCTTTCCCCCTAAAGAACAGGTGTTGCTTCCCTATCTATAAACATATGAAATGTTATTCTTCCCCAGAGTATCTTTACTATACACATACATTTATATTTTCTCAACAATCCTTATGATTTTGACATCAAACAAAGTCATAATGAATTTTGTCCCTACACAGACAGGACTTGTTTTGGGTTACTTTTGACCACAGAATGGTTTGGGTTGAGAGGGACCTTAAAGCCCATCCAGTCCCACCCCTTCCACTCATGGACACCTTCCCCTATCCCAGGTTGCTCCATGTCCCATCCAACCTGGCCTTGGACACTTCCAGGGTTGGGGCAGCCACAGCTGCTCTGGGAAACCTTGATGTTCAAACATGTTGAACATCTTATATTTCCTGAGTATTTATCAGACCCTGATAAATCAGAATGTAAAGAACCATATTTTTCCTAAAATGCTGCAATGAGGGGCACAGAAAACTTAACTGAATGTGGTTCTTTGTTTAACTCAAGCTGACTGATATTTCAGGAACATCCAGTGGTGCAGACAGGCACAGGTACCCTGGTTCCTGTTTCCTGCTTTGCCACAGGCTTCAGTGGCTGCATTAGCACAGGAACAGAGGCCCTTGGAGCTGCCCCTGGTTTGTAGCAGCATCTTCTCACAAGCCAGATGTCCCTGGTGAACAGTTTCCCTCTTGGGGCAGCTCTGGAGTAGGTGGGTGCTGGGCCCCTGGGCAGGGTGACACCACTGTGTGATGCTTTTGGGTGAGGCAAAGTCACCCTGTTGTCCTCAGGCAGTCTGTGCTCCTCTGTTGGATGTGGGTTTAATTTGGAAGGCTGTGAAAACACCCTGCTGATCCTTTGTGGAGCCACTGAAAACACTCCTGGCTGCAGGATCCTCCAGACCCGTTGATCCTGAACAGCTGTTAATGAGGGGCTGAGTTAAACACCACACACAGTTTCCTGCCTGGCGTCCCCAAGTGCTCCTGTGCTCTGGTAACTCAGCCATGGCTCCAAACAAGTGATGTCAGGATGTTTGTCCTGGGGATGGGGGAGCACAGAGCTGCCCCTGCCCCCAAGGGGTTGATCCCAGCAGGATTCTCTGGCTTTGAGGTGGAGCAGATGGAGCCCATGACCAAAAACTGCAGTAGCTTGTGCGTGAGTTGGAAGAAAAACACTCTGGTTTTTTGCTTGTTTCTCCCTGCCCTCCCTGCAAAACCTTGTGAGGGGCCTTTGCTGAAATAACAACTGACATACAACATCACAGGCCTAGGGATTGACTGGGATTGACTCCCAGAATCCCAGAATATACTGAGTTGGAATGGACCCACAAGAATCATGGAGTCCAACCCTCAGCCCTGCACAGGCCCAGCCCCAAGAGTCACCCCCTGTGCCTGAGGGGATCATCCAAACCCTCCTTGGGCTCTGGCAGCCTTGGGGCTGTGCCCATTGCTGCCAGAGCAGTGTTTGGGGATTGTCAAACGGCAGGAAGGTTAAATATCATATTTACCTGAGGGATTGATTATGAGCTTGTGTCTTCAGTCCATTCCTTGGCCACTCACTGCACCACTCCTGTTCTTACTATTACAGGCAGCACAGCCCTCGGCAGGAGAGGTGACACAGAGCACTGGGTGTGACACATCTCACTGGAAAGGAGTTTATTGTGATGTGCACTGCCCTGGGTCCTTCTGATGGTGCTGGGCAGGTCCTTCTCTGGGAGGACTAAACCCCCTGAGCTGGTTTGATGCTGCTCTAAGCAACGTGCCCTCCTTCCCTCCCTGCTCCAGGTGCTGCAGGGGCTGACAGCTCTATTTCCAACCACAAAATGACAGTGCCTTTGTTACATTAACAGCTGCATTTAGGCTTTGCCTGTGCCGTTTAAAAATAAAGGTGACAGCTGAGCTCAAGTTTTCGCACCTTGGTTGGGTTTCCGTCCTTGAGTTATTCTGCCTTAATTTAGTTTTGAGAGGAAATGGTCACTGTGTTGCCTTAAGTAACATCTTCCTAAGCACAAGCTCCCCTCATGGTTTCATATGGTGGATTCTGTCAGACATGTGTTGGTCTGTCCAAACTTCCCTCCCTTCTCTGTCTCTACAGAGGTATTTTTAAGGCATTCTCACTCTGGACAATATTTATGCAAGTGTAGCAGTTTATACATTTATTCTGGTTTATAGTCTTCCTCTAAAAGCACCCCTAGAGCCCTGCAAGTCCCTCTTGGAGAGGAGGAGGATTGGAATGGGGAATCACAGAACCACAGAATGGTTTGGGTTGGAAGGGACCTTAAAGCTCATCCTGTTCCACCCCTGCCATGGGCAGGGACACCTCCCATGGTCCCAGGCTGCTCCCTTGATCCAACCTGGCCTTGGACACTCCCAGGGATCCAGGGGCAGCCACAGCTTCTCTGGGCAACCTGTGCCAGGGCCTCCCCACCCTCTGAGAAAAGAACAATCTATTCCAAACCCAGCAGGCAGTTCCCATTCAGACCAGTACTGAGCTTGGCCTTACTGGAGCTGTGTCAGTGCCACGTGTTGGTCACCTCAGCTTGGATGAGACAAAGGTTTCCATGTGCCCTGAGCTGCCCCAAAACTGTAACCACCCTCTGGACAGGGGGTTCTGCTTGGGGCAGTGTCAGGAGGATGTTCCAGCTCCCCTGTGAGGAGCCAGCACTGCTGCAGGGGCTCCAAACATCTCTGAAGGGGCTGTTGGAGATGATTCATCTTCAATTAAACTGCCCCAGATTTGGGACACAGCAGCTCCTGTGCTCCAAGTGCTGGCACAGCAGTGCCCAAAACAGGGACACAACCACCTGTAGCACTGCTGGAGGGATTTAGGCAGGTTTTAAATATCCAACTCTGCAGCTGGCTGAGACACCAGAGCAACTTCTCTGTGCTTGCAGAAAGTGCCACGGGCTCTGATGGCCCTGAGTCCCAGGGTTGCTCAGTCTGGCTGTGAAAGCCCAGATGAAGGGGGCACCAGCAAATCCCAGCACGACAAAAGGGACATGTTGGGCATCTGATGCTCACCACTGGTGCTTCAGATGTACCACTGACCTTTATAATCAGAATATTGCTGTGCATCGAGGGGGGGAAGCTGCTGGCAGAGCCCTGGGTGCACTCACTGCTCCTCAGGCACACAAAGGGGAGTTGGGTCTACACAGAACAGACCAAAGCAGTTCATGGAGTTTAAAAATGAAAAATAAAATCAATATACCCATGTGGCTCGGTACCAGTGGTGAAGATGATCTCAGCACCTTGGTGCCATTGAAATTACTTATTTCAGTAGGTGATTTGATCCTAAAAGTGCTGGAATTGTGACAAGTTCAGGAGAGAGCAGTGAAAGAGATGAAGGACCTGGCTGGGCTGATTAAAGAGCTCAGCTCATGGGAGCAGAGGACACACAGTAATTGTGGACCAAGAGTCATGGGGGGAAATTTGAGAGCAAAATAGAATTATCTAAGGAGCATAACAGTCCTTCAGAGAGGAAAAATTCTTCTGGATGTGCAGGTAAGATGATACAGGGATAAAGCAGAAGATATTAATCAGTGGAAAGCAAGTCTGGTTATCAAGAAACATTTCCAAGCAAGAAGGATCATCAGGATGTGGAACAGAGGAGAGAGTGGAAGTCCCATTGCCACTCACTAGCTCTGGATCAGAAACTGTGCTGTAGGGAACAGGAAGAACCCGGGATGAGCTCACAGGACTTTCCCATCTCTCATTTCTGCAGTTCTGGGTTCCAGTAGGGAAAATCCTACTTTCAGTTTCTTTCTGGGGCCAGAAATGTAATTTCCAGTTCACTCAGTGTTTTTTGGAAGACTGAAAATTGCTGAATGCAGGAGGATTTTGCTTTTGCTGTTGACATTTTTGGTGATCTTTCATTGAAATGAGAGCAAAGCCCTTCACTTGCTCACAGACTGAGGTGACGTGCTCAGCACTAAATATGCTCTGGCACATATTTATGATGTGGCTCAGTGATCATGACTGAGATGAGAAAATAGCTCATTCTGCATGGTCTGGTAAGTTCTTAGTGTTTGTCCTTCCTGTGCTGCCAAGGGGAGGTTGCATTAATCAGTGCCTGCCCTGCTCAGGCCGTTCTTACACGGGCAAAATGTCTCCCCGAACTTTTCCACCAAGGAAAACCAGCTTTGAGGTGACCTTGCAGCTCATCCCGTTGCAAGCACCCATCCTCATGTCCCTCTTGGATGCAAGACACTAAAAGGAGTAGTAGAAGGTTAAGGAAACCTTCTGACCACTTGTCTTCTGCTTCCCCCTCCTGCAGCCTCCCCTCGTTACCTGAACGTGTGGGACACCAACAACCCCTCGCACAAATTCCCCAGGAGAACATTGTGGTCCATGGAATTTTGTGCTGGAGATCCCTCTGGGCTCCTGGGCTGCATCCAACCATGGTGGATGTTCCTGGCAGGGTTTGGGGCACTGGTGGCAGAGATATTTCCCTCACAGCTGCCTCACAGCAGCGGCAACAGTTGGAAATAGGTTTTGCTTCAGCATTTTCAGCACAGACAAGGTGGAAATGCTTCCAAGTTCCAGGGAATCCAGGGCACTGGCAGCTGTGCAGGGCATGTCCTGCCCTGCTTGGGCCCAGCTGAGTTCCCAGAAGTGCCTGGTGCTGTTTAACATGATTTTGGAGAGGTGCAGCACTGAACCTTAGTGCTCACTGTTCTGCCTGTTCCTCTGGCTCCTTTGTTTGCTGTGGGCTTTTCTCTAGAACACTGTCTGGTTTTGGATCACAATTATGTTCCTTGGGGCAGGATTTGCTGGCTCCTTTCTCTGGTGTTTGTGCTGACTCTGCCCAGTTTGGCTCTGGCAGGACCCTCTTTGATCCCCCTCTGTCCTTCATGTGATCCCCCCGTCCTCCAGGACCTTGAACACCTGATGTGGAATTCGGGAGGATGTTTCCTCTCCTGATTTCCAGACAAGTGCACAGTCTCACACTTCTGTATGAATAAAATAAGGCTCTAATTGCATTTATATTATTTAGGCTGGGTGCTCCCACCTCTGCTTTTGAGCTCTGTGTGTGAGAGATTATAATCTCAGATAAAAATTGAGGGGCAAATCATGTGTGCAAGTCTTCTCAACTAATCTTCAGGATCTGCACAAACATCTGATGGGGAAATGGTCATGATTTTCACTCAAAAACCCATAATTTTCCATCTGCTCTGCAGATCTCAACAGCAGGTTTCACTGATCTGCTTCAGGGACCAGCAACAAGGAGTTTTCTAGTGAGACAGAGAAGAGGCAGAGGAGCAGGAGACAAAAAAACTATTCTTCACTGGCCCAACCTATCATAACTTTGTTATTTACAAAATTTCTGCTGAGGGATTTTCAGAATTCCAGACTTCTGAAAAATCTTTCTGCTTTTCAGAAGCACAAACAAGTTTTTTTAAAACAAGTTTGTTCTCTAAAACGACTTTAAGGGTCTCAGCTGACTTCAGTTCTCTTCTCCTTTTGGCCAAAATGAGAGAGAACCTGGGCAAAATGTGGCTGTGTTGGGCATCTGTGAGGCAGAAGGACTTTCCATGAGATCTGAGCTCTGGATTTCAGTCAATGACTGATTGTTGCTGGGTCTGGGGTCTCTTCCAGCTTTGTCTCTGCCATTGGGTTTTCTGGCCAGTTAATTGTTGACAGCCAACTCTAAGTGCTTGGGAGAGTGACTGGTTTGGGTCAAATCATCCCAAAATAAGGTTTGAGACTATTTTCACCAATGTTTTGCAGGTGTTGGAGGCTCCTGGTTAGTGGAGGGAGTAACCCCAGAAGTGGCAGCGTGGTGGTTTTGCTGCTCAGCAGTTTCTGCTTTGCAGTTTTGCAGCTCATCCCAGTGCTGCCCAACCCAGACCCTTCCAGCAGCCCTGGGCAGAATCCAGAGTGTGCCATGGACTCCATCCCCTTGCCAGTGCTCTGCTGGATGAACTGGAAGGCTCAGTGTTCTGCTTCAGGCTTTTAACTCTTGCAACAGAGGATTTTCTCAGCATTATATAATTGTAGAATGTCCTGAGTGGGAAAGGACCCACATCCAGTCCAACCCTGGCCCTGCCCAGGACACCCCAACAATCCCCCCTGTCCCTCAGAGCGTTGTCCAAACCCTCCTGGAGCTCTGGCAGCCTTGGGGCCGTGCCCAGTGCCCTGGGGAGCCTGGGCAGTGCCCCAGCACCCTCTGGGGGAAGAACCTTGTCCTGAGATCCAACCTAAACCTGCCCTGACACAGCTCCAGGTGTTCTCTTAGGTAATAAAGCTTTAAAATTGCTCTTGTCTGCTCTGTACCCTCGCTGTGCCTCAGAGCTCTCACCTGGAACACCTGCTGGGTGACTCTCCTAAAAGCCAGGACTGTTCCCTGGCCCTTCCAAGGCTTTACCCCAGGTTTTGTGCAGGGCTTTGCTCCTCAGAAATGTGCTGATGGTGCTGTGTACCCCAGGTCCCACATCTCAGTTCTTTATTTCTAGGCAGCTGAGGGATGACAGTGATGATCCCTCTCCTGCAGATGAGGATGTGGAGGGAGGCAGAGGTTGCCCAGGGCTGGAGTTCTCCCAGGTACCACCTTTGCTGTCACATTGCAGTGCCCATCACCACGAGAGCATTGAATCTCTAGCTGATCTGTGGTGAAAGAACAGTCACTTGGACAGCTTTACACCTGCTTCATTATGGCCAACAGTGAAGTTCTTGTGCTGTTTTAAAATCCCATGGGATTGTCAGAGAAATACAGAAAAAAAATCAGCATTATCTGAAGCCTCTTCCCCCATTTCTTGCCCCAGATTCCTAAATCTGTTTGTGTTATTAACTCACTGCAAGAATTGTATGTTGCCTCATCCCCTCAGGGGCACCCTGGAGGTGAAGTGATTGCTTTTTTGATGTACTTCCAGATCATTCAGAATAAAAAAAGCCCTGTGTGTATCTCCCAAGGTGCAGGTGACAGGTCTTGCCTAAAATTTCAGCTCCTTTAGCATTGGCCTTGTGTGGCTTTCGTGCATCTGGACCTGCCAAAGGAGTTCTGTCCCCAGCTGAGAGGCCCCTGGAGCCTGTTGGAAGCCAAAAGCTCTTACAAAGTCTGGCTTAAGAGGCTCCAGTGCTCAGGTTTATCACAGGAAGTCTTGGCTAAGCTGCCCTGGTATGAACTGGAGGGGATGGGGATTCACCCCCCTGTTCCTTCCCGTGGTCAGGAGCAGTTTGAGGTCCTGCTTCACCAGACTCTGCTGACAATGGTCTGTTGGGTTGGGAATTTGAGGTCCCTGCATTTGCCCTTTGGAAGTGGTTGTGCACAGGGAAGTGGGAGAAGGCTCCTGTTTTGACAAGGACATGTTTGATATCCCAGGAAATACCTTCCCAGAGCCAGAGCAGTGCTAACCTGCACTGTGACTGATGCACACCAGGGCACTGCACTGGCAGGCCTGGATTTAAGGTCAGAAACTGGGCAAATAAAGTAGAAAGACTCAGAGCCCAACAGCCACCTGTGACCTGAGAGAAAAATTTACTGAGTCTTGACAGCAAAATTTTCTGTTTGGAGTTTTAAAAGACTAAAGATGAGTCTAAGCTTTAAATCTAATTTATGACAAGGACAGAAATTTTGCAAGATTCCAAAATCATGTGTAAAATAACATCCTGGTGTTGGTGATGGTCTTGAAAGATCTTCAGCAGGGTGGGAGCACAAACTTTGCCTCCTCAGGGCTGCTCAGGATTGCTTTGAACACTCTTTAGTGCTCTGTGTTGTGAGGATTAAACACTCAGACTGGGCAGGATTACAGGGTGCTCAGAGGAAATTCCTGAAGAGGAAACTCTGAAGAGGAAAATCAATACAACCAGAGCCTGGGGAAGTTAAAGACTTGGAGTTCAGCTCTACACTTGCAGCATCTCCTCAGCTCTGAGGGGTGAGGATGTGTTTCCATGTGCCCAGCGTGGGTTTGGGCAAGTGTGTGACTCGTGAGGGGCAGTGGAAGTTTGTGTTCACATTTCCTATGTGAAAGGTCTGCTCTGGGTGTTGAAATGCTCCACTCACAGGCAGCTTGTGATCTCCATTTTCCAAGTGTAAAACTGTTCAGGGCAGAGAGAAATAATGGACTAAACCTACCCAAGGCTTTTTGTTCATTTTAAATCATGGCAGCAAAATTATTCCAGTTATTTGAGTAGGATGTAGGGAAATTGAGTTATTTTAGTTCATGCTTTATCCTTAGTGCCTCCCTTACTGAGGCTGGAACTGAGTTTGCTGTCTGTGCATGGACTTTGTAAAAGCTGCCCATGTTCTCTGTGGCCCCTGGGATCTGTCTCATGTTCTGGGCTCTCTCCAGCCCAGTCCTGGTCTCTGCTGTGCCCATTCAATCCCATACCTGGGCCTTTCCTGGCAACTCTGGGATGCTACAAGGTTAAATAAGCACATTCAGTGATCAAAACTGGGTTTAAAATCTGTATTGCTGCACTAAGTACTAAGCAAGTATCATACTTTCAGTCTGTATTATATTATACACATGCATATACTGCAAACCTGTATTATATTATAGATAGATATTGCTTAAAGCCTCTATTATGTTAGCCAAGGATTGTACTTTGGGGGGTTCACCTGGAGGAGAGAAGGCTCCAAGGAGACTTTAGAGCCCCTTCCAGGCCTAAAGGGGCTCCAGGAGAGCTGGAGAGGGACTGGGGACAAGGGCTGGAGGGACAGGACACAGGGAATGGCTTCCCAGTGCCAGAGGGCAGGGAGAGATGGGAGATTGGGAAGGAATTGTTGGCTGTGAGGGTGGGGAGGCCCTGGCACAGGTTGCCCAGAGCAGCTGTGGCTTCCCTGGAAGTGTCCAAGGCCAGGTTGGAGCAGACTGGACTGGTGGAAGGTGTCCCTGCCCATGGCAGGGGGGGGCACTGGATGAGCTTTAAGATCCCTCCCAACCCAAAGCATTCTGTGATTCCCAACCTGTCCATTTGATGGAACCCCTAATGCCACTGTAGGAGTCAGCAGAGATTCCTGGAAAAATAAGTGCTAAACAGAGTTTGAGGGATTTCAAATGCTTTTGTAACATCTGTTTGTACTTCTGGGTATTTCCAGCCCTCCAGAGGAGTTTCCTGCGTTGCCTCACGAGCAGCTGCTTCGGGCACCTTTCTGTTCCCAGCCCTGTCACTCAACTCAAACCCACACATTGGTAGGGGTGAAAAAAATCCTCTTTCTGGCTTCCCTTGCCTTTGGTACCTCTGGTTTTGTGCTACCAGTCCCACCTGCTCAGGGTTTGTGTGAGTTAAGCCTGGCTTAACCGACACATCCGTTGTCCCTTCAGACTTTTCCTGCTCAAGCCAGGAAGGTTTTCTGTGCCTCACTGAGAGGGCTCAGATTGTGTGTGGAGCCTGAGAATTCTCAAGTTTTCTTCTCTTTACAGGGCAGCACAGAGACTGGCATCATCCTGAGAGCTTCCAGAAAACCCTCCTTCTGGTCAAGATTTTAATGGGAATTAACTTTTAAAGTTATTCTGATATGTGTGAATTCTAAATACTGCTGGGGCATCATCCGTGTTTCTTTAGGAAATCGTATTCCTGGAAGCATCAGCAGGATTTTCAGAGGCTTGGGTCCCTCTTCTCAACAGGAAAAAGGATGAAGAAAGGTGGAAAATACAAGAACCATGAATATACCAGAAATCACAACCTTGTAGACCAGTTGTTTATCCCCTGCCAGCGAGGAACCTTCTGCCTGATCCCTTCTCCAGCCCCCTCGCCAGTTCTTCCCTATGTGATGGGTTTTCCTTGTGTGCTGTGGTGGTTATTCCATATTCTAATAGATCTGTCCACTAGGAAATGTTTTCTGAGGTTCAAACTCAACTTTCCTTTGTTCTGGTTTATTCCATAACACCACAGGCTGTGTTTGGATTGATGGGACCTGGACCTTTGCAGGGCAGGAACAGAGGAGATGACAAAGAAATCCAAGGAAATAAATGTGACTTTGCCAGAAGCCTCTGTTTTTGGGTATATTTGCTGTTACATTGATCAGCAGCAATCTCTGAAGTCCTCCTTGGGTATTCAGATCATTATCCAGCAGGTGCCAGGTATCCTACATTTTCCCACAGTGCCACTGAGGCTCACAGGCAGTTTAAAGAAAATCTCCCAAAGGAGACCAATTTTGATGTCATGTCCGGGGTAAAGGGAAGAGAAAGGCTGGCCATGAGTATTGGACCTCAAACCACCATTTCAGCAAGTTCTGACCTGCCTAAACCCCCCTCAAGTTCCAAAAGAACGTGATATCCCCTGGCTTAGACCCAGACTTGGACCGATGGAGTAATCGGCAGAGAGCAGTTCCACAATGGATTCATTTGGGCCTACGGACACCAGGACTTCACCCTTATTAATTATTTGGGTCTGTTAACACCAAGGCTTTCCAGGATCTTCCCCCCAAGCCCCCAGTGCTGTCAGGGTGGGCAGGAAGGCACAAGACAAGGAACAAAGCAGCCATGACGCGCAACTGCCACAGAAGATGCCGGCAATGAAACAAAAGTGCCTCTTACCTGGTTTGCAGACGAGCCCGATGGCTTTGGGCACTTCCTTACAGCAGGTCTGAAGGGGGAAAGGAACAAAGAGGGAAAGTCTTCTTTGCTGAGTGAGAAATGTGTCGATTTTGGGAAACAGGAGGGGAATGGGCTGCACCATCCAGTGAGCGCTCAGGCATTCGCAAACCACCGTTGCTGGTTTCTTTGAAATGTGACCTATTTCCTTGTTGCACAGGAAAGGAAAGAAAAGAAAAGAAAAGCTGGGTAGGTCAGAAGAGTGAAAGAGCTCTGAGATCTCAGTGCCAGGGCATGAGGCTGCCATGGGAGAAAACAAGTTCTCCTCTTGCCCATTGAACAGAGGCTCATGGGGAAGTGAGGGTCTTTGCGGGGCACTGGATGAGCTTTAAGATCCCTCCCAATTAGGCTGGAAAAGACCACCACCTTCTCCACTAGACCAGTGTCACTGCCTTGAACAGTTGTTCCTTGAACACCTCCAGGAATGGGAACTCCACCACCTCCCTGGGCAGCCTCTTCCAACGTCTAATCCCCCCTACTGTGAAGAAATTCTTCCTAATGTCCAATGTAAACCTCTCCTGGCACAGTTTAAGACTGTGTCCTATCACTTGTTGCCTGGGAGAAGCAGCTGACCCCACCCTCCTGTCAGGGAGTTGTGGAGTAGTTGTCATGCCAGGCTGTGTCCATGGAAGTCACCAGGGAATAAAGGAAACCCAATTTCTTTAGATTTTCCACATCCAGAGGCTCCTGAGAAAGGCCCTCTGTGAAGGGCTGATCTGGAGTTGTGGTTTGTGAGGGACTCGTAGCCTCTCATGGCCTGTTTTTCTTGCCTTGGTTTCTGGTGAGTCCTCTGAGGTGCCAAAATGGCCAGAACACTCCCAGCTGGGCTGGGCACCATCCAGCACCAGTCCCACCAAACGGTGTTTATGTTTGCCAGGGTTTTCAGCTGCTCCTCTGGGGAATGTCTCCCTTTCCCGAAGGGAAAATGTCCATGTTTCATCCCCAGGGCCACAGGATCATGGAATGATTTGGGTTGGAAAGGAACCTTAAAGACCATCTCATTTCAGCCATGGGCAGGGACATCTTCCATGAGATCAGGATGCTCCAAGCCCCGTCCAACCTGGCCATGACTGATTTCTGCTAATGCAAAGAAGCACAAGAAGAAGCTGGGATTAGGATCCTGATCCCAGCAGGATGAGTTTGTTGATGTTCAAGACTGGTTGGAATAAAAAAATATTGGTAATAGGGTTAGATATGCAAAATACAGGGTATCCTTGGGCATTACTCATCTCCATGGCACGTCAGTGCCAAATCCCCCCTGAGGAGCCCTTTGTTCACATTTTGATGTGGAGATGTTCATGGTGTTTGTTCACAAATCCATAACAAATGTTTTCCCAAGGACAAGGTGAGATCCTGAGATAGAAGGATGAGTCACTTGGGCAGTTTACAGTGGTGAAAATGCAGCATCCCAGCACACCCAACCTCCCAGTGCCCTCAGCAATGTTCACCTGCATGTTTGTCCTTTGCCCAAAATCCCCACAAAGTTTAGGGATGGTGTACAATGATCTTGATAATCACTTTGTGTGGCTCCTTCAAGTTGGAGCTACAGGTTTGGGAGACACCAGCCCAATTTGATCTAACACCTGGGACTCATTGAACCCAGTTTTAATGTTGGCCAATTAGTTTACATGTCTCTGCACTAGTGGAAAAACAAACCCATTTGTTTACAGCTCGTTTCACTCGCAGGTTCTCAACCTGCAGGATTTGGGCTCCAAACAAAGCCAAGTGGTTTGTTTATGGCAGCAGTAGCTGAAGGACTGAATGGAGCTTTGTTGTGTTGGGTGCTGAACAACCATAAAAAGGGTTAGTCTGTGGCCAAGGAGCTTGTCCCAACATGGACCTGGGGCCAGGCTGTGATGTAGAGCCAGAGCTGGGAACTCTGCCCAGGCCCTGCAGTTCAGACATAGCAAGAGAGAGAGAGAATATTTTATTTTATGCACAAAATGCTCATACAAAATCATTCCATCAGGCCTCAGCACTGCTCCCTGTGTGTTATAACAGCAGTCAGGATGGGGTTTGCAGCCTTTTCAAGCCCTAAAACGAGCACTGCCCTGGGTGTCCTGCGGGCTGGTTCCCGGCTGGATGTGTTTGGGAACCCGCCAGCACCACCGGGAGCGGCGGCGCCAAGTTGGCCTGGAAGTGCTGGGATTTGTGCTTCCCTGGGGTCCAGTCCATCATCCCGGCGGGGCTTCCATCAGCCTGGTGCTGAGCCCGGGCCTGGCAGGGCCCGTGTGCCGCCTGTGCCGTGTGTAGCCACAGGAGGGTGCAGTGTCACCGGGATGGTCCCGCTTGGAGCTCGGGGTCGTCTCCATCCCAGGAGCGGGTGAGGATGCAGGGGAGCCGGGCAGAGAGGATATCAAGTCTCTCCTGGAAATTCATCCTCATCTGCTCATCCCAGGAAGAGGAAGCATCTGGTTGGCGCTGTTTGATGTCGGTGATGAAGTGCAGAGGTTGTTGGTTGCCTGTGAAACCCTTTTTTTCAGGCAGAGTCTGAAAACCTGAAAGCCTCTTTCATGTGAGTATTTGGTCCTTTTACCTTTTCCTGTTTTCTAGGCTCTGGTGCAGGTGATGGAGGCCTTGGTTTGCCAAGGTGTGCACAGCTCTGAGGTGGCTCCTTCACCCCTTCAGAGACAGGTTGAGACTGGAGTAAGACCTGGTTTTGGAGCTGGTCTGGTACAAGTATGAGGGTCCTCAGTGCTGGGTTTGGGTGCTGGGCTGGGGGAATTGGCCCCAAGCACTCACATTATGTGTCCTTCTATGTCTAACACTTTATTTGCCCTCCTATCCAGGAGGGACTCGAGACCCTCCGTGTGAGGGAAATCCAAGTTTCCCTGGGAGAGGAGAGGGACTGGCAGCTCACTGTGGAAGGGAAGATGGGCTCGTGCCCCTCAGTCCCTCTTTATCCACACTGAGTATGTTTGGGACAAGTTTCAGCAGACAGAATGTCCCTGGGATAGCACCAGGCCACGCTTGGAGCAATTAGTTTTTCCCTGGCCAGAAGCAGCACCATTCAATTAAGCCCCAAATACTTTGTTTAGTTGCTCTTTTATGTGTGTGCTCTGGGGGCTCAGACAATGGCCAGCGTGGCCTGGGGAGGAAGGAAACCATTCTGTCCACCCAGCCAGGGAAGCAGCCAAAAATCCAGCCCAGCAGCTCCAGTGCCTTTGAACTCAGTTTTGAACTGGAGAGCCAGGCCTTTCCAGTCTGAGTGCCAGCAAGGGAGAGTGGTCTGAGTGCAGCTGGGGGCTGTGATCCCCCCCCACCAGGCAGAACCTCAGGATATTCTGAGATGGAAGGGACCCACAAGGACTGGAAGATCATTGTGGGTCACTTCCAAGCATCTCCCTCTGTGAGCAAAGGATGTGCCCTCAGTGCTGTTCAGATGAACACACCTGACAGGCTGCACAAAATGCCTGGAGACCAGGGGAGACTCAGGAGGTCACTCCTGGCATCTCCTGCCCGGGTGACACTCCAATGAGTGGAGTCCAGAGGGCTTCAATAAAGGTTTAAACAAGTTCCTGCATGACCATGACTTGTGGCTGTTCCAGCTCCTGGCTCAGGCCCAGCCCTGCACTGAGTTTACTGATAGCAGAGGATGGAGGAGGATACACCACAAAAAGTGCCACAGCTTCTTGCTTTGTCCTTCATCCCTTTTCTGGGGCATCCATGGCCAGCAGCCCATCAGGACATAGGGTTGGCCAGGACTTCGTGGCTTTTTCCTTCTCCATTCCCATCTAATGGTCTGGTGGTTCCAGACTAGTGCAGGGATAGCCTGGGTGGCACCCAGGACTGTGGCCAAGAGCCCTGGCTGCCCAGGCCTGTCCCAGGGCTGGATCCTGTGGATTTGGCACTGTGTGTACCTACAAGGGTCAGGGCAGGACACACAGTCTGGAGGGGCTGGATGGATGTCCTGCAGTCCTGGAATCCACACAACACTCCACAGGGCTGCAAACCCTCCATCCCAGAGCCCCCTGCAATCCCCTCCCGGGCACTGCGGGCTCATGTTCTGGGAGCTTGCTTTAATATACATATATATATATATATATATAAAACATCTTTCCCTGCAGCTTTTCACCCCCTTAACTCTTCATTTAAATCCTCTTAGATTAAAAGGCACCTTGAGACTGGTTTTGGGGTCTCTCTGTCCTCAGAGAGGGTCAGACAGGGGGTCCCTGCCTGGTGTTGTCCTTTCCCTGTGTGCTCCCCCAGGGTCCCTCTCTCTTCCCAGGAAAAAGCAGGGCAGCACATGGCAACCCAGAAAGGCTCATTTTTATAACATTTGCAGAACTGCCAGGTAATTCTCTCTCCACCAAGACTTACAAATGAAGCTTTCAAATCCCAAAGACGCCTTCAGAAGGAAGAAGGAAATGAGCTCCTGCCTTTTAATGTTGCTTATTGTTTCATACGTCCTGAGAGGGCTCTGTTTTTAAACAAGGAGTATTTTATTATTTACAATGTTTATCCTTTACTTTGGAGATGGATTGTCCTCTGTGGGACACTCCACGGTGGCAGGAGAACAAGAGAATTACGGCATCACAGGAGCCAGCGGGGCGAGAATGATGTAACTTGAGAGGGAAGGGACTTCTTGAAACATTAGTGAATTCTTGAGGGCTTTTTTTTTTTTTTAATTTAAAGCCAATACCTACCTTTTCTGTGGAGCACAGCTGCCTTTTAGGCCATTTCCTCAGACTCACGGGTTTTTCAAAGCGTCTTGAAAGCTCCGGTTAAAATGAAGGATGGGAAAAACGTTTGTTGTCTGGGGGGCCGGGGGGAGGGCGGGGAACGAACCAAAACAAATCCTGGCTGGTTTATCTGCTTTGTCTGCCACTATCAGCGTGACCTCTTTGCTTTATCGCCTTTATTGGGATGTTTTATCTGCCAAGGAGCCTCCGGGGCTGCCCAGAGGTCTCTGCCTGCTCCTTCCCAGAAAGGCTGAGCTGATTAGTTTTATACTCTTTCAGGCAAGACCTGCCTTCTGCACTGATGTCAGCAGTCAGGGCGGGACTTTTCCAGCCTTGTGGGTTTGGGGATTTTTTTTCCCTTTTTTTTTTTTTTT
>VYXB01010178.1:17259-99441 GCA_013397135.1 Pachyramphus minor | reverse complement strand
TTTTTTTTTTTTTCTGAGCAGCCCCTATACATGCTGCCTCCGAGCTGCTCTCTTATTACTGCTCACTTCCTGAAAGGAGACTTTTTAGCAAAGCCTCGAACTCCAGCTCTGCCTGGGTCTGACAGAAGAAGGTTATTGAGGAAGGCGACATAAACCCTGAGCCTGGAAACTTTCTGACACGCTGAGGGGGAGAGAGAAGCTTTTGGCTGCTGCTGGCAAAAAGAAGAGAAAAAAAAAAAAGAAAAAATAGAAGCTGAAGGAATTAAAAGGGGGGGGAAAGAAGAAAGAAGGGAAAACGCTAGAAAAGGTAAAACACTGTTTTAAAATAATTTTTCCGGAGGAGACTCTTTGAGGTTGGAGTGGGGTGGTCTGGGGTGGAGGGAAGGCGAGTGTTCTTTGAAATCAGAACCGTCTCCCTGGAGGAGGAATGAGCCCAAAAAGAGCATTGCACGCTGGAAAAACATTTATGAGAATGAAAACCATGTTCACCCTTCTCCAACATTCAGAGTTTCCATAAAAACGCAGGGTTGTGTTTCAAAGTGTCTGCAGGCAGCAGGAGTCAGGCATCTGCTCTCCTGTGCTGTCTCCCTCACCTCCCCCAGCCCCACTTCGCTCCACTCCACTTTTTTTATTGTATTAAGCATGTTTTCTGCTCTAAAATATCGTTCTCTTCAGCCCAGCTGCCCTGGGCGAAACTCTCAATTACAGAAAGCAACAGTCCTAATCCCTGTTGCAGAATGAAATGTTCCTTGCTGCCTTCATTCCCGAGAATAAACACATCTCGCGCTCCCTCTCCCTCTTTTCCCTGTCTCTCTCCATCTTCAGGAGCTGCCAATGCCTCTCTCCCTCCTGCACGATGTGGTCAGAGGATTATAAACCGTCTGCCCTGAAAAAGTTGCAATGTCATTGACTCTCTGTGCATCCCCAGGAGTTTGGCCCCGCTGCACTGGTCATATATTTCTTTGCTTTGATTATGTTTAAAGGGCTTTTACAGAAAAAAAAAAAAAATCAATCTCTCAGAACATGTTATTTTAAACATCAAAGTAAATATTAGTGATGGTGAAATGCCAGAAGATTATCTCATTAGAGATGAAGGAGCTGGGCTATAAATAGAAAAGAGTTTATAAAATAACCTTGGCAAATATCTTCCAGAATCAACCAAGAGGGAAGTGTGGAGCAGGCTTGGGGCAGGTACCAATTCTGTGTCAGAATTTCACACAGAGGCTCATTTTTGGGGGACTTTTTTGGTCCAGATATAAAGCTCAGGGGGGGTGTGTTTTCCTGTTGCAGTCCCTGGCACTCCCCGTGTTGGTGGGGATATCTCAGCCCCACCAGAGCTCTGTTCCTTGCTCAGCCCCACCAGGGATCTGTTTCTTGTTCTGCTCGTTAATACTCTCGTTAGCAGAGCTCACGTGGTGACAGCATGTGATGGAGGGCACGGTGGGGGATAGCAGGAAGAGTTTTGAAGTCTTTGTTCCTTTCTGGTCCCCCCCAGATGTGCATGGTAGAAGGGCAAATGCTTTGTGGGGCTCCCAGGTGGTTCCCCAGCCACAGGGATGTTCCCTCTGCCTTGCCCGGACTAGTCCCAAACGCCTCCATCAGTGAGGCTTCCTCCAGTTCCTGGGAGGTTGTTCCAGTGTCACAAAGTTTCTCCATATATGGAACGTGCCGAGTGCTCCAGTTGCTCCATCCTGAGCCTCCCGTGGTTGCTGCTGCACCCCAGGGCAGCACCCTCTGCTTTCCTTCCCCTCCTGAGATCCCTGAAACCTCCAGCACTTGTTGGTGCGTCTCCAGTTGCATTCCCTGAGTGGCTGCTTGTTGGGTGGAATGGGAAAGGTCCTGTCATCTCCTGTAAATCATGCTTGTCCCAGATAAGGCTGGGGGGGCTGAGCTGTTTCATTTGGCACAGGAAGACCCCGATAAGCCCCAACTGAGCAGTTAAGTGCTGCCCTGAGGGAAGGTGTTGCTGCTCAACATAAACAGGGTCTGCAAGTCATGCAAGAGAGGCCACAAACCTGTAACATGAGAGGCTCTGTTATCACTGATGGCTCCAGGCCACCCAGAGACTGCTGGGGAGGAGGGACGGTGCTTATCATCACGTGGAGCCCTGGTCCAGGGACGGCCTGGGCTCCACTGCCAGGAGGAGCAGCTCCATGGAAGGTTCCTCAGCATAGGTTGCATCAGGCCCACCCAGGGGATGCAAACATTTATCTAAAGCTTATCTGAAACCCCCAACTCCAAAAACCACTTTTCTTGCCAAGTTTCCAGCGATTAGTTCGTTCTAAGCCAGAAGCACCACAGGATGTGTTTGTCACGTCCTGTCCTGCCTAGATCTCAAGTTAACACAAATTAACCTAAAACAAACAGAATTGGGACCAAATTCATCAAGTTTTAAGAAACAATTCACTGGTGATGGGATGATGTCAGTTCAGATGTGCTGGAGATACTCAAGCCAGAAAGATCTTCACTTGACCCCGTGTTTGCAGGGAAGTAGTGACAAACATTTCTGGGAATCTGTAAGCAGGTGGGATCTCATGCAGAGACTGCAGAGTGAGAAACATGGAAAACCACCAGCCTGGATACAGACCCATTTTCCAGCACTGAAGGAGGTTTAAAGGGAGATCATCAAAGCAAGTTTTCCCATCTTGGTTACTGGGAGTGCCTTCAGTTAAGTTGCCTCTGCAACAAATTTAGGACTTGGGAGATTCTCCAGGGAGAAACTGCCACAATGTTTTAGCTCCATCTGACTTGAGAGGAGCAAAGTCAATGGCATGTGTGAAGTGCAGGGTCTCCATCCAGTTCCTTCATTGCTGCTGCTCTCTTACCTTCTGTATCCTCCCAGGCTTGGAATTCTTGGAGTATTCCATGACTGACTCTTCAGGTGTCTTTCACAGAATCATGGAATGGTTTGGGCTGGAAGGGACCTTAAAACTCATCTCATTCCACCCCCTGCCATGGGCAGGGACACCTTCCACTATCCCAGGTTGCTCCAAGCCCCATCCAACCTGACCTTGGACACTTCCAGGGATGGGGCAGCCACAGCTTCTCTGGGCTCTACACTTCTGTTTATCAGCCCAATCCACCGTTACTGATGTTGTGTTTCCTACTCTTCAATCGTAGCTTAATTTTTAAAGGGAAAATGAGTTAAAATGAGTCTATTCCTGTGAAGTTTTGTAAATCTTCCTGAACTCAAACACTCCTAAACATTGGGCCCAGCTGAGCTGAACTTGCAGGTGAAATCCTGGCCTCCCACTGTGGGAGTTGTGATCTCAACAGGACCAAGACTCACTCTGAGGTGGCTTTGGTTAAAACAATGGTGGAAAGATGAGCTCAGTCCTATCAGGGTTAGGGGCTCTTCATTCCCTGGCCATGAGCAAAGGAGCTCCTCCCCATCTGGGCACAGGGAAAAGCACTTGGTGGCTTTTTGGGCTGCAGTTTCCTCGTGGGGAAGCCACATGTGCTCGTGAGTCGGCACATTTTCTGCTGCTCCCTGTCCTACCCCACCAAACCCAAACCAGCTGGGCCATGTGTTTCCCAGAGCAGAAAACCTGCAGGGAGAGGAAAAGGGCCCATAAACTCTCTGCACAGCAGATCTCACAGAACTTAAGGGACTTCAGGGAGTGGGGGCCTGGAAACGATCTGCAGATCTGTGAGGGCTGGAGCGAGTCCACACCCGATGAGGTCTGCAAGGCTTCATCCCACGGGATGCACACTCTCCCTGCAGAGCTCCCCTGGCATGTGGCAGCGGATTTTGGGGTCTGTGGGTGCTCACTGTCATAGGATCATGGAATATGCTGAGTTAGAAGGGATCCACAAGGACCATCCAGTCCCACTCCTGGCCCTGCCCAGGACACCCCAACAATCCCCCCCTGTCCCTCAGAGCGTTGTCCAAACGCTCCTGGAGCTCTGGCAGCCTTGGGGCCGTGCCCACTGCCCTGGGGAGCCTGGGCAGTGCCCCAGCACCCTCTGGGGGAAGAACCTTTTCCTAACATCCAACCTAAACCCCCCTGACACAACTTCAGGCCATTTCCTCGAGTCCTGCCCTTCACAAAGGGTGGTTTCATGGGGTTCCCACGGTCTTGCACAGACCACCTGCTTGGCTGTCACCAAATCACTTTTTGGTTTGTCCTGGTGTGGAATAAAGCCAGCAGCTTTCACCTCACAGGGAGACTGAAAGGCCACGGGGATGGGCACTGCAGAGCTGAGCCGTGTGTTTGTTGTGCTCTGGGTGCCCCATGATGCTGGTGCTGCCGGAGGGGGAGTCTCAGCCCTGAGGAAGCACAGAGCCAAGCAGGCACAGCACATCAGGGCAAGCCAACTCTGGCTATGGAGGGCTGCTCTCCCTGTCTCTGTGTCACCATGATGTCACTTCTCTGAGTGGTTCTGATTTCCAGGAAGGACAGTGAGGTCCAAACTTGCTTTGCTGCTGTAGGATCTCACTCCACAGCTCATTACGTTTCCTCCAAGCCACTTCTGTGACCCCCTGAGACAGCCTGGGTTGGGTGATCCCCATCTAATGTCAAACTTAACCTTGTTCTGAGAGTGGGGTGGGACCAGTAATGCCCTTGAGTCCCTTCCAGCCTCACTTTGATTCAGGCTGGCAGGACCAAATCAGCACAAGGGGAGCTGGAGATGGGCAGTGCTGTGGATCCCTTCCCCTGTCCAGGCTCTTGCTGGGTGCAGGTACATGATGCTGGGCCATGGTGGTGGTAGAAAGAGCTGCTGATCCCAGTGCAGTCCCATGGTGCTTCTTACAGCCCCTCTGGGTAGCAGAAGTCACCTCAGATGCTCTTGGGAATCTCAGTGGGGTTCTCCTTCTCTCCAGCTCCAGCATGAGACTGTGCACATGGATGCACATGGTGTGGCAGGTGATGAGGGGCTGTGATGGGGCTTTGCCCTGCTCTGTAGCACTTCCAGTCTGATGACCAGACATGTCTTTGTCAGAGGGTCTCAGTACAGCACTCTAGATGTTGCCCAGAGCAGCTGTGGCTGCCCCATCCCTGGAAGTGTCCAAGACCAGGTTGGATGGGGCTTGGACCAACCTGGGCTAGTGGGAGGTGTCCCTGCCCATGGCAGGAGTAAGGGATGATCTTTAAAGTCCCTTCCAACCCAAACCATTCTATGATTCTTTGATTCTGTGTGTGGGGTATGGCCCTGCCCTATGCCCAGGCTGATGAAGAGTCAAATTTGGGGTGCAAATTTTGGATTGTGTGAGCTGGGACAGGTCTCTGTGAGCTGTAACTGTATAAAACCTTCTACTGCCTCAACTGGGACCAGCAGCACATCCCTTCCTCAGAGCAGATCCCTCCTGGGGAGGGCCGGTGGTGGTTGGGCAGGTGAGTGGAGCTGGGTTTTGGCACAGCAGAGTGTTTGTCTTTATGCAAGCCCCGGGCTCGGCGCCGTGTGTTGCCGAGTTGTGTAAGCACCGGGACTGCTGGAGGGGAGCTGCAGGAGCCAGCCCTGCCGGGATGCAGATGGCTGGGGCTGCTTCCCTGCCTGCTCCGAGGTGGGAGTGCTCCTGGCCTTTCCCAGAGCCTGGGGCAGTTTCCTGGCATTCCAAGCACAGCAGAGCTGGGAACTGCGTTGCTTGCTCCATGCTGGGGAAGGGAGTTGGAGCATAGGGAGAGCTGCTCGCGTGGAGCCCCAGGAGATGTGGGTTCTCTCCTGGCTGTTCTGAACCCCACAGAGAGAAGGAGTGGTTTAAGAAGGCAGAAGGCAGCCACGGAGACATGGAGATGCCAGATATAAAATGGCATTTGCACATGACATATCCACAGGTACTGGCAGTGCATGATGGCACACAGGGGTGTGTGGGCATCAGCCACAGACGTGCCTGCAGGTACCGTGCACCCTCATGCACACAGTGTGTATCCACATGCAGATAATGTATTTACATGTACAGACAGTGTGTATCCATGTACAGTGTGTATCCATGTACAGATAACGTGCAGATAACGTGTCCACAAGCACATACTGTATATCCATATGCAGATAGTGTGCATCCATGTACAGATAACATGTGCATGTGCAGATAGTGTGTATCCATGTGTAGGTAACATGCATCCATGTGCAGATCCAGGTATCCAGGTGCAGGCAGTATGTATCCATGTGCACAGTGTGTATCCATGTGCACAGTGTGTATCCATGTGCACAGCCACACACAGACAGCTGCAGCTGTGCCCTGAGTGCACGTGGATGACACGTGTGTGCTTCTGTGAGCAGTACATGTGTGTGTCTGGTGGGGCGAGATGCACTTTCTGTTAATGACTGCTCGGTCCTCTTTGTAATTGTGCTGTTTGTGCCTGGCTGGAGCCAGCAAGGAGAGCGGTGGCAGAGGTCCAGCAAGTCTGGGTCACATGGAGCAGCTCCAAACTATTGCATAAGTCCCATCTGAAAGTGGACCTACTTGGTGGAGTCATCTCCTTAAAGCTAAAGAAGTCCAAGGCTGGGAGCTCTGGGCTCCTTGGTGGCCACCTTCCTTCTGCCTGGAGCTGGCTGGTCCAGCAGCTCCAGCAGGGCTTACCCTCGTGCCCAACACCCCTCCCTGCTGGTGATCCCAGCTGGCACTTCTCTCCCACCTTCCTGTTGAGGTCCTCCGAGCATTTCACCACACTTGGAGCAGTGCAATGACCCTGGCTTTCAGATAGGGCCAGATCCTTATGTAACACAGAGATAGGATTTCCAGAACACAAAGCAAGCGGTGTCAGAGCGAGGTCAGTGCTCCCAGCTCTCCACTCACATGCCCTCACTTGGTCATGGGCTTCTTTTGCCCCTGTGCTGCTGAAATTAAAGATCCTGCTGGATTTTGGAGAGGAGCAAGGGGGTAGTTCAGTCCTTTCCTCATTCAGATCACTGAATAGACTTGACTGTAAAACAATTCTCGTGTTTTAGAAAAAAAACTACTCCCACACAGAGCTGGAGGGAGCCCAAACCCCTGTGAAGTTGTTGTACAAAGGGATGGAGGGTGTGCCCAGCTCCAGCACAGCAGGGCCCGGCTGGCGCGGCACAGAGAGCCTGGGAGAGGGAGCTGGTGGTCTGAAGGCAGGGAGGGTGTTCCCCTGTCACCCAGGCTGGCACCAGGGTGCCAGGGGGGTGGACACCCCAGATCAGACCCCTCACTCCTCAGGTTCAGACTGGCAGTGTCAGTCTGGATTTGCCACGTTGCTGGTGGGCACCTTTGGATGGGGTTGGAGCTGATTTTAACAGTGTGCAAGCAGCATCTCTCCTCCTGGCGAGCTCTAAACTGTACCCCACAGTGCCTGGGATGGGTGTCTGCAACAAACAGCTCTTGGGGTGAGGTGAAACAGCCCTTATGAGCAAGGTGGGCTGCAGGAGTGCTGTGGGTCCCCTCTCAACCGGCAAGGAAGGGAAAGGCAAAGCCCTTGTCCAGTGTGGGACTGGGATCATGAGCAACCCAAGGGATGGTGAGGGGATCTGAAAGCGTTGCTGTGCAGGCAGAAGCAGTCCCGTGGCTGGAGGCTGCTGTGTTCTGCTGAACAGTGATAACTACATGTTTCTAATTCTTTGCTTGCCGTGCCCCCAGAGAGGCCACGCTTGGAGCAGCAAAGCAGATTACGGTTCAAGCCCTTGTTTTCTGTTCTGCAGACCTGTGACTTTAACCCATTTCTCGCAGTTTGCAGATGCTCCCTGCTTGACCTGCACAGCTAATGCTGATTTTTAACCCATAGTGCTACTCTAGGGCTGAGAAATGACTTCCCAGTGGAAGTCCTGTTGTGCTGGCAAGATGACTGCAAAAAGACTTCTGCCATCTGCAACTCAGCATGTTTTGGACTTGGCATTCCAGCCAAATATTTTGTCAGGAATACCAGGACGTTCTCTTGCTGAAAGCCAGGGAGGTCTCAGGAATCTTTGCATCCACTACTCACCCTGTGCCACGGGAGGAGCAGAGTGATGGGGGAGCTGTTTACTGTGTCCTCAGGAACGTGCAGGAACCTGCCAGGAGCTGGGAGCTGGGGTGGGGACTGCGCACCATGAAACACCCACCGCCCCAGGGGAGCACAGAGGGTGGGAACCCCCAGCCCTCAGCAAACACAAAACTGCATCAGCAACTGAGGGATCTGCCTTGTGCCATCCCCCAGGGTGAGCAGAGTTGAGGACGTGAGTGGTGGAAGCGATGGAGAAATGGAGGGAAGTGACTGAGGAGCAGTTTCAAGCACTGCCAGTTGGTTGAGGGAGGGGATTGTCACACTTTGCTCCGAGCTGGGGCGGCCTCACCTCGAGTCCTGGGGGCAGTTTGGGGACCACAGTGTCAGAAGAATATACAACTGTTGGGGAGTGTCCAAAGGAGGGACACGGGGATGGGGAACGGTCTGAGGAGCAGCTCAGGGCACTTGGCTTTTTCTTCACTAAAAGGGTGAAAATAGATTTGAGATTTTTGGCCAAAACTTGTGGGCCTTCATGAAGCAGTGACAGCAGGTGAGAAGGGGGCTCTTCTATCAGAAAACTGGACTTTAAGATCAGCATGCAGGAGCTACAGGCACGGTGTGTCTGTGGTGGGCAGCTATGACACCAGGCAGTGGGTAAGAGCCCAAAGTGCAGAGCAGAGGATGTGTGTGGGTAGTGGGCAATCTGAAAAGCCTGTCAGTGCTGCTGCCAAGTGCCCCTCATTGCACTGGCATGGCCCCTGAGCCTATATCCCAGTTCCCACTCCATTTCTCTTGGTTTCCATAAGAAAATAAAGCCTGTGGAACAAACCATGTGTTCACAGTTCTTCCCCCTAGTAGTAAATTTTGAACTGGTAGGACAACTCCCAGGTCGGAGCGGCTGGAGGAGCAAAAATCCCCACAGTGCTGTTTGTAGGGGCTGTTCATTATGGCCATGTAGGGGCTCAAGTTCTGCTCAGCCCCTGGGAGGGTCAGGGGGAGCTGGGACTGAAGGTGACCACAGTGTGGGATGTGACATCACAATAACACCAGTAACACCACTGTGGTTACGGGGGTGCCAGTTCCCTGTTTCAGAGAAGATGAAAAATTAACCTTGAGGGCCGTTGATTTTCATTTGTTCCTTAACACATCCATTAAAATAATACAGCCCAGAAATGCTGTTGGGGTGAGGTGGTGCAGCTGTGGGGTCCTGCTCACACTGAGGTGTTGCTCCCACTTCTCCTCGTGCTCCCACTGGCATGCTGCTCTCAGTTCTCCCACTTTTCTCACTGTTCCCACCCTCCACCCCACTCCCAGTGCTCCCACTGCTCTCTCACTGCTCCCACTGTTTCCATTACTCTCTCACCATTCCCACTGCTCCCAGTTCTTCCACTGGGATGCTGCTCTCACTTCTCTCACTTCTCCCACCACTTCCACTGTTCCTGGTGCTCCCACTGCTTTCTCACTGCTCCAGTTTCCATTACTCTCTCAGTGTTCCCACTGCTTCCCAGTGCTCTCACTCGGGTGCTGCTCCCACTTCTCCCACTGCTTCCCAGTGCTCACATTGCTCCCAATCACTGCATATCTGGAAGATGTCACTGGAAGGGCTGGGGGGTTGCAAGGCAAGTATTTCCCCCCCACCCCGGGGGTGAGCTGGAATCAGAAATCTGTGTATTTATTTTTCTATCAAAAAAAAAAAAAAAAAAAGAAAGGAGGGGGGAAAGGACACCTGAGCTCATAATTTGCAAAAGTTGGATGAGAAACCTAGAAGCTGACAGGCCCTGCATCTTTAAAAGCAGTTAAATTCCTCTTCTCTGCACTAGGAGGCACCTTGAACCTTCCTCTTGGCCCCGAGCAGAGCCCATCTGCTTCCTATTACCTTCCCATAACGCTGCCTCTGGAGCCGGCCAAGGAGCCGGGCTTTCAGGGAATTCTGTCTGCAGCCCCGATGTTGAAATTAGTAACAGTTGTCATCCGCTTCGCTCTTTCTTCTCTCCTCTTTTTTCTTTATCCCGGCTTGGATTTTACTCCCCCCTCCCCAGCCCCTTCCTTCCCGTGTGTTTTTGGGGTGGGAAGAGGAGACATCGATGGCTGCGGCGGCATCATTCCCAAAGTCCCTCATCCCGCCCGGGCCCGGCCCACGGGTTCACGCGGCGAAAGCCACCTTGGCACAGGGATCCGGGAGCGTCAGCCGCTCCCGCTGTGCCTGCCAAGGACAACGAATTCCTTGGGAAGGAGCGGATCGGAAGCGGCCCAAGCGAGGGAGGCACGAGACCGGAGAGGTCACGCCGTGCCCTGGGACCTGCCCGCGGCCCCTCCATCCCGCCGTGTCCTGCTGGGCCCCCCCGGCTGGGCCGGGGCTCCTCGGGATTGTCCGCTGGCTGCGAAGTGAGGTTATGGAAAACTTGAAAGGTGTGGAAGCAGCCGCAGAGTCTCCAGCTCTGTCCTCCTTGCTCCGGGTGCTTCTCCTGCGGGACACGGGCCCATCGGGGTCTCGGAAGGGAAGCGCCGCCGGGAAGGGGCCATGTTTTCCCTGCTGTGTGCGGGGAGGAATCGCAGCCGGGCCCTTCCCCCAGCCCGGCTCGCAGGAATTCTGCAGCTGTAATTCCTGACTTGCGCTGCTCCTTCCCCCCAAGGTCAAGGCTGCGGGGTCTTGGCGCCTGCGGCTCCCTCCCGGCTCCTGTTCCGGGGGATGCTGAGGAGCCGGGAATGAAGGGGAAGGGCAGAGCGAGGCGAGGGCATCGCTCCCGGCTCCCACAGCGCAGGGTCGTGGAGGGGCGGAGGAAGGACGGGAAACAACGACAGCCTTGAGGAAGCGGGTTCAACAGCTGGAAAACAAGGGAAATTAGTAGTGTGAGGCCCGGGAGAAAATTCTCTTCAGCTGAGCAGCTCTCTGTCCGCGGACCTTGGAGCCGTGACAGGATTTAAACGCTGGAATCTCGAGCTTTAGTAGATGGATGCTGAAAAATGCTGACTTAGGAGAGGGGTGCAGCACGCCCGGCTTTCCTTTCGCAGTCTCCTTTTCCAGCTCACTTCCCACAGCCCTGAGGGAGTGGGCACAGAACAGCACCCGCAGCACTGGGCTGTGCCTTGCTGTGACTCTGCCCTCTGTGCCACAGCCTGGGGGTTCTGGTGGGTGCCAGCTGGCCCTGGGTCAGCAGTGCCCTGGCAGCCCAAAGGGCCACCGTGTCCTGGGGGCACCAGGCCCAGCATGGCCTGGTCAGGGAGGGGATGGTCCCGCTCTCCGCTGCCCTGGGGCGGCCTCCCCCCAGCATTGGGGCACTTTGTGGGGACACAATGTAGGGAAGAGATTGAGTCATTCGAGAGTGTCCAAAGGAGGCAACGAGGATGGGGAAGGGCCTTGATTTGAAGCCATGTGAGGACACTGAGGGCACTTGGGGTGTTCAGCTGGAGAACAGGAGACTGAGGGGAGACCTCAGTGCAGTTCCACCTTCCTGGGCAGGGGCAGAGGAGGGGCAGGACTGAGCTCTGGGACAGGAGCCAGGGAAGGGCTGGAGCTGTGTCAGGGCAGGGTCAGGTTGGATCTCAGGACAAGGTTCTTCCCCCAGAGGGTGGTTGGCACTGCCCAGGCTCCCCAGGGCAGTGGGCACAGCCCCAAGGCTGCCAGAGCTCCAGGAGAGTTTGGATGACCCTCTGGGGCACAGGATGTGACTCTTGGGGATGGGCCTGTGCAGGGCTGAGGGTTGGACTGGATGATCCTTTTGGGTCACTTCCAACTCAGCATATTCTGGGATTCTGTGACACTACAGATTTCCTCTTGCACCTCACCAATGCAGTCTGTGTCCTGTGATGGGTGTTATTCCAAACCTCCACAGCACGAATATAATGAATTGCATAGTAAAGGTGGGAAAACAGAAGTAGAAATAAACTTTCAGGGTTTCAGACTCCCCTGAGGACACGAGGTGATGGGGAGCATGTCAGACCCCAGGAGGAACCAGACTACGCTCCAGCCAGTTGGTAGCTGTTAACACACAAAAAAAGCTGTTTAAAACATACAAAAGCAGAGCAAGGCAGGGGCTAATAATGTTTTTCCATGTGTTTCCTTACTGGGATGAGGACCACACACATGCCATGGCTGTTGACACCTTTGCAATGAGCACCCTCCTCCCATCTCCAGCCTCATCTTCCCAGCAGCCCAGGAGCATCAGTCCTGCCTTTCCCAGCCATGCTCCAGCAAGTCAAGGTTCAGGATATATTTATTTATCTGTCATCTTTGCAGGGAGGTTTATGTTTTGCTGCAGGGCTGCTCTGGAGCAGAGCATCACTGCTCAGATATTTGGGATTCTCCGGGCTCTGGTGAGGTATGTGCCGTATTCATCACGTATGTCATGGGATCGCTGGATGGAAACAAAACCCACTGGCTTTACACAACGCTCCGGCATGATGTGAGTTTGTATAATTGCCTCAGACAGAGTGGGAATCATCTGCAAGCCAAAAATCTTTCACTGAAGCAATTAGCAAACCATTTTAAATAACAAATGCAATTGGAATTTCAGGATCCATTTGTGGATGGGGCTGAGGGTGAGTTCACTGAATGGCTTCTTTGTTTTCCATCACTTCTTTAGGTTTGGCTGATACACTTTGGGAGCAAGTGCTCTTCCCTCTGTGCAGTGACAGTCATTAAGGTGTGTTTTAAATCCAGGGAAACCAGTAGAGAGGATTTCTAGGTTGCTGCTGATGCTGTTCTTTCCTGTTCCCCTTTAAGAGATCAGGTAACCCAGACCAGGTCACTCTTTGGTCTGCGCTTCCTCGTGGGTGTTGCCACAGGACAAAGGGTTCCCATTGATTCTGAGCTCCTTTCCTCAGGTATAAGGTGTATTCCAGCCCTTAGTGCTGCTGTTGGAGCAGTGCTGGGAGAGCCCCTGGCTGGGGAGTGTCCCTGGAGCAGGACAGCGTGGTTTTGCAGTGCTGTGAGCTGATGTGATTAATTGTGGCTGCTTTCACTTCCCATCCTGTCCTCCTCTTTTGCTCTCTTTCCATCTTACTCCTCCAAGATTGGGCTTTCCTCATTCCTGCACCTATGTTCTCCCTCATGTCCTTCTCCTCCATCTTTTGTTTCTCCCTTTCTCTCCCAGTTGCTTCCCTCATTCCTGCACCCCATGTTCTCCTTCATGTCCTTCTCTTCTATCCTTTGTCTCTCCCTTTCTCTTCCATTCAAGGCTTTCCTCATTCACCCTGCACCCCGTGTTCTCCCTCATGTCCTTCTCAATCCTTTGCCTCTCAGTCAAGGCTTTCCTCATTCCTCCTCTGCTTAATCTCCCTCATATCCTTGTCTTCCATCCTTTGTCTCTCCCTTTGTGTCTCCCAGTCAACACTTGCATCATCCCTGCACCCCGTGTTCTCCCTGGTGTCCTCCTCCTCCATCCTTTGTCTGCCTCATTCAAAGCTTTTATTCCTGCACCCCATGTTCTCCCTCCATCCTTTGTCTGTCCCATTCCAGGCTTTCCTCATCCCTGCACCCCATGTTCTCCCCGGTGTCCTCTTCCTCCATCCTTTGCCTTTCCCACTCACTCATCCCACCCTCTCCTCTGCAGGGGCAATGCCTGAGGTCCGGAGCAGCCCGTGCTGACCGTGCTGTGCTGGCCCAGGCCCAGGCCCCTGCAGGGACACTCCGGCCTCGCTGCCCTGGGAAGAGCACGGAGTGGCTGAGGATGCCTGCGGAGGGACCGAGCACTCCTGTCTCCACATAAGCAGTGCCCGAGGGAGAGACATGTTGGGACAGCGCCCTCCCAGCTGGCACAATTCTCCCTGCACTGAGACGAGCAGCGCTGACCATGGCAGTGGCTTGGAGGCTTCTCACGTGGACTGTCATCCTCGCTGCGGCCGTGGGCACCTTCCCTGGTTACACCTTCCAGTCACAAGGTAGGGATCGAGGTGGGGAGGGGAGCTGGGTCCACCCACAGCTGCTGGAACAAGCCCTGGTGCTGGCACAAACCCCACTGCTGGCACAAACCCCACTGCTGGCACAAACCCCACTGCTGGCACAAACCCCACCACTGCCCAGGGAGGTGCTGAGGAGTGGATGGAGACACCTCCACCTCTGCTGCTGCACTGCTGTAGAGCTGCTCCTGCTGCATCTCCTATGTTTTCCATTTCCCTGCAAGGAAAGGATGTGTTTTGTTCTTGGATGGGACTTTTTGCAGAATTCAGAGCAGTCAGGTCTGTGCAGGGCAAGACCATGACAGGCTCAGAAAGGAGGAGATGTGGTGGCAATAGGGAAGCTCCCCTTCCCTATGGAAGCACAGGGAGCCTCCTCCCTGGGTGGAGCAGCACGTCCTCGGATGAGTAGAGGCTTAGGAGGGTTGTGTGTGTGCAGCCAGCAGGTTCTTGGTGTGTGCAGGAATGGAGGGCAGTGCTGGAGCACCCAAACCCTCTGCCCAGCTGAACCTGTGCTGCTGGAGGAGCAGTTTCAGTAAGTGATACGTTACATTTACATTTCTGTAAGTGATAGCGATAGGAACTGCTCAAACCTGCTCAGGCATGAGGACTTTGTACACATCTTGTGTGTCTGTGTGTCTGATGGTGGCACTGTTGGGGTGTCCTGTGCAGGGCCAGCAGTTGGACTTGATGATCCTGATGGGTCCTTTCCAGCTCAGCAGATTCTGTGATTGTGATTCATGGTCTTGTGTTTAAATACAGAGTCACACAATGTGTCACTGCAAGAAAAGCAGAATTTGGGTGTCTTGTACCTGGATTTGTGCTTTTGTACCTGATTTTTTTGCAGGTTAGGAGTGAAGGGACTGGAAAGTGAGGTGAGCTGGTTTGTGCCAGCCGAGAGTACAGAACAGCACAGGCAGTAGCACAGTTAAACTGCTTAGTGCTAAGATTTTTATGATCATTTCCTAAGAAGCAACATGAACACTCCCATCAGGCAACAGAAGTGAGAAGGAAGAGCTCTCAAGTCAGACATTTATCCATGCAAGGTGTTAAAGCTTAGGCAGCCACAATCCTGACATCCCAAGTGTGCCCAAATCAATCCCAGCAGAGTGAAAGTGGCTGACATTCCCTGGCTGGAGCCAGGTGACATTCCCTGAGTAGAGCAGGATGGAATTACAGGGGCCATGGGTTGTCTTGTGAAGCAGAACTGGGAAGAGGGACAAAGCCCCACACCATCCTGGGGCTGGTGACTGTCTCAGTGCTGCCCGTGGAGGCAGCACAAGTAGAAGCAACCAAACCCTGCTGTGCAAAGTTATACAGGCAGATTTTCTTTTAAAAAGACACCCAGTTTCTGGTCCTGTGCCTGGGGGGACTGTTCTGGGTCTGGCAGTTCACACCTCCCTCCATGTGCAGCCCCACGCTCCGACAGGGATGGTGGTGCCAGATCACTCCCATCCTGACTCACACCACCCCAGACCCTCCCTGGGCACGAGTCCCCACTGTGCTGGTTAATACACCTCATTCTGAATCCAAGGGCTCTCCAAAATCAGTGCATTTGTGCTCTCCTAGATGCCCTGAGCAGGCCTGAGGATGAGTATTAACCCATGATGTTGTTGGGAGTGTGGTGGTTCTAGGGATTGCAGCCTGTCCCCTCCCCAGTCCCTGTCCAGTCCCAAGCATCACAGAATCCCAGAACATGCTGAGTTGGAAGGGACCCACAAGGATCATCCAGTCCAACCCTCAGTCCTGCACAGGCCCATCCCCAAGAGTCACCCCCTGTGCCCCTCAGGATCATCCAAACCCTCCTGGAGCTCTGGCAGCCTTGGGGCCGTGCCCCCTGCCCTGGGGAGCCTGGGCAGTGCCCCAGCACCCTCTGGGGGAAGAACCTTTCCCTGAGATCCAACCTGACCCTGCCCTGACACAGCTCCAGCCCTTCCCTGGGTGCTGTCCCTGTCACCCAGAGCAGAGCTCAGTCCTGCCCCTCCTCTGCCCCTGCCCAGGAAGGTGGAACTGTACTGAGGTCTCCCCTCAGTCTCCTGTTCTCCAGCTGAACACACCAAGTGCCCTCAGTGTCCTCACATGGCTTCAAATCAAGGCCCTTCCCCATCTTCAGTGCCCTGCTTTGGACACTCTCTGATGGCTTCAGATCTATTCTGATATTTGGTGCTCCAAAGTGCCCCAATGCTGAGGTGAGGCCACCCCCGGGCAGAGCAGAGCAGGACAATCCCCTCCCTGGCCCGGCCATGCTGGGCCTGGTGCCCCCAGGACAGGCTTGGCCCTCCTGGCTGCCAGGGCACTGCTGACTCAGGGCCAAGTGGCCATGGACCAGGACCCCCAGGGCCCTTCCTGGCACTGCTTTCCAGCATCTTGTTCCCCACTCTGTCCGTCCATCTGGGGTTGCCCCATCCCAGGGGCAGAATCCAGCACTGCCCCTTGTTCTTCACATGGTTGGTCACTGCCCCATGGGCCCCTCTTGCTGTCACAGCCCTGTTTTAGTCTCCTGCATCCGAACAGTGCTGATGTTACTCAACACTTCACCACACTGCTGAGATAGTCAGGACATAATCCCCACAACACCTCCTCAAGAGGGTGAAATGCTGTTATCTCCTCTGAGCAGTTGGAGAACAAAGGCCAGTGTTTTCAACAAGCCCCTGATCGCCACTGAGTGACTGTCCCCAGTGAGGAGCAGCAGGACTCACGTGCCCTGTGTGCACCACTCCAGGTTGGGGGTTTGCTTTATGCAGGAGAAAGATTAAGGTATCATAGTCATGAGCTGTAATTATCTTTATGGGAAGCAGCAGCTGGTGTTGAGGCCTCTGCAAGCCCAGGAGGTGTAACGAGGTTCAGATGTAACTGTGCAGGGAACAGCAGCTGAAATCATTGGAACAGCTTGTCCCAAGAAGCTGTGGCTGTCCCATCCCTGGAAGTGTCCAAGGCCAGGTTGGATAGGACTTGGAGCAGCCTGGGCTGGTGGAAGGTGTCCCTGCCCATGGCAGGGGGTGGCACTGGATGATCTTTAAGGTTCCTTCCAACCCAAACCATTTTATGATTCCATGATTGTGTGAATTGACCATGGATCCAGCACGTGCTCACCAGTGCTGAGTGGTTTTTAATCCAAAGGGAATTCTCTGTTAGGTCTTTAGTTTAACTACGGTGATAGATCAGACATTCCCAGTTTATAGAACAATAGGTGGGGCTGATTTTACTGTTCCTGGTTACTTGTAAACCGATGTAAACCCTTGAAGGGCATAGTGAGCTGCCACAGTGCCAGATCAGCCTGAAGCCATGGCATCCCAGAGCACCTTCCACAGCCATCCCTTAGGAATCATGTCTGGGCTGCAGCTGAGGCTCCTCTTTGGTGACAAGACCAAAGAAAACATCTGCTTCCTCTCCATCCTTGAAGCAGCTCAGTTGTGAGCGAGGCAGTGGTGAGGACACAGGAGGGAATAAAGTCCTCTCTCCTCACCTTTCCCTCTCCTTCTGTTTGATCAGCTTCCCCCTCTGCCTGCCCTGTGCCCTTTCCCTTCCTCTGCCATCCCTGCTCCCCTCCCACCAGAAATGGGGCAGTGAGGTACCTCTGCCCACACCCCATCCCTCCTCCTTCCCAGCTTTCTCCCTTGCTCTCTCCTGGGAGGTTTGTGGTCCTTCAGGGGTGCCCAGTGTCCCACACAGCCATGGGCAGGTTTTCCCAGAGAAAGGCTTTTTATAGGCTCTCTTCCAAAGCAATTTGACAGGTCTCTGCACACACCAAGTGCTTATCTCCAGTGCAGACCCAGCGGGTGCAGCAGAGCTCAGGCCAAGATCTATTCATAGAGTGTGAAGTGGCTGAGGGGCAGAGGGCACCTGATGGAAGGGCCAGATGGAGCTGCCAGTATGTGGGGTCTGTAATGTGGGGAGCATGACCAAGGCAGGGATGAGAAATGGGGGATTTGGGGAACACCTTTGATGTGGGATGGAGTAGACAGGGTTGGAGAGTAAGAGATCTAAACCTCTTAGAGACTAAATATTTTCCATTTTTAGAGAAGGCAGCTGTGACACTGGATGAGGACAGTGACATCTTTTCTGTGTTGAAACTCTCTCTTCATTATTAACACTCTGCACGACTGTCAACAGAACTGTCATGTATATAACATTAGATATTGGGAATATTAGATCTAGATTGGATATATGGAAGAAATGTGCCCTGGCACAGGTTGCCCAGAGCAGCTGTGGCTGCCCCTGGATCCTTGGAAGTGTCCAAGGCCAGGTTGGACGGGGCTTGGAGCCACCTGGGCCAGTGGAAGGGGGTGGGATGAGATGAGCTTTAAGGTCCCTTCCAACCCAAACTGTTCCATGATTCTATTCTTTGGTTATTTTTTCCATTTGTGGCATTCCCACTCAAAGGCATCACTTCCTAAAACATTCCTGTGACCAAGATGCTGTTCCCTGGGCTCTTCCTGTGCCTCATGTTCCAGGGTGACATCCCTGAGAAGATTCTGCACAGTGACCAACACCACAACACAATCAGGTTCTCACACACACCCTCACCTCTGGCTCTGGACACTTTGTTCCTCCTGGACACGCTTCCAGGTCAGGATCAGACACTCCAGCCCAGGCTCCCAGGACCTTTGTAGGCACAACATGCACAAAACCTCCTTCTGATTCATCTGTTTCAAGCCCACATGGGTTGCAAAGAGGGAAAAAGAAAAACAAAGCACTTCCCATAGCAAATTTTTCCGAGCCTGAAGTCATTGCTGACGTGCAAATAGTCACCCTTGTTTGCATCACAGGGGGATGCAGGAGAAGCTGGAGCACAGAAAGTTAAAAAACTAATAATTATTTCTGCCTTGTTGAAGCAAGGGAGAGGTGCCAGAAGTGTTCATGGTTTGGAAGGAGGGGAGCTAACCCCTAAACCCAGCTGGTGGGAAGGACTGTCCCATTGCTGGTGGCCAAGGAAACCACTCTGTCAGGCTCCCACACTGGAAAACACACCAGAGGGAAGGGGAACTTTCCAGTGCTGCCCTGTGGTGAGAGTGGAGTTTGGAGTCCAAGTTTCTGATGGCTGGGAAGGCTTTGAAGGTGGGTACTGTGCAGCCAGGAGAAATGCAGCCATCCTGGAGCAGCTGTTTGCTTAGGAAGCAACTCCAAATAGGATGCAGAAAGCACAGCAAGGCTCTTCCAGAGTGATCAGAGGGCAAATCTGAGGGTTCAGGACACTCAAAACCTCCAGGCATGAGGGGTTCAGAAAAACACAGCGTGATGGAGGAGCTGTCCTGCCCAACACACGATATTTGACATTTTCTGCTGAAGCCTGTGGTGCTGAGGGCTGTCAGAGACAGCTCAGATCCTGCCATGCAGTCCCTGGGACGTTTTCCTCAGAAAAGGAGGGATTTCTGTGGAGGTTGTTCAGTGCCAAGTTGTTTGACAGCCAGAATTGTTGCATTACCAGGCACACAGGTCACACAGTGACCTTGCAGAGCACGTTTCCTGAGTGCTACAGGACAGGCCCAAAGCTCAAGTGCCCCAAGAGAAGGTGCTAAGCCAGGCTGATATGATAGAAAAATCACAAATCCAGTGAGATGGGAAGGCAGGATGGTGCCACAGACAGATCTATCTGGGAATAGGGATGTCTCACTTCTTTTCTTGCTGCCCTTTCAGCCCAGCTGGGGAGTTCTGGCTGCTCTCTTTCTTATTTTGATAGTTACCTTCTTTCTTGTTTTGGTATCAAGGTTGGCACTGCAGGCACTTCGTGCCCCTCAGGAGGAGGCCCAGGACCCCCTGCACCAAGGCAGCTCTGACTGTGGTGCTGTGATTGTGAGTTAGCAGCTAGCAGGTCCATGTGGCAGCTGTAGATGTTCTGAGGAACCCACAGTTTCTCAGCAAGACTGATATTGTCACCCCAAGGCTCATTCTGGGTCATCTTGAGGAGATCTTATTGCTGGGTTTGTTACTGAAACGATCCCATTACAATAACCCTCCAAACCACAGAGTGTGGCTCTGCACAACCTGGAGTCCCTGGAGTCCCTCTGCCCAGTGGAGATGGAGGATGGATGGATGGATGATGGATGGATGGAGGGATGGATGGATGGATGGATGGATGGATGGATGGATGGATGGATGATGGAGGGATGGCTGGATGGAGGGAGGGAGGGGTGGGGGATAGTCCAGGACCAGAGCCAGAATTTGGGTGTCCTGAAGGGCCCCTTGGGCCAACGTGTTTCTTTCCATCACCTGCAGAGGAAGAAGATTACACTCCACAGTGTTGCTATCCCAGTGCTCCGTGGGTTTTGGGCATATCCCAAGGATCCTGCAGCCTGGGCAGAGCACACCCTGTGTGTCAGGCCCTGTGCTGGCTGTGGCTGTGGCTCGACATCACTGGGTGTTTGACTCAGACTGTCCTTGCAGAACATCATTCCTCTGTGTTCCCTTCCCTCCCCAGAGGAGTTCCTCTCCAGCCTGGATCACTATGAGATCGCCTTCCCCATCCAAGTGGACCAAAACGGGGACTTCCTGACCTTTGACATGCGGAGGCAGCTGAAGCCGCGGCCCCGGCGCAGCCTGGGCTCCCTGGCCTACGAGCCCTCTGAGCAGCAGGTCTTCTACAAAGTCTCTGCCCACAGGACCCAGTTCCTGCTCAACCTGACCCTGCACTCCAACCTGCTGGCTGAGCACTTCACTGTGGAATACTGGAAGCGGGATGGCATGGACTGGCAGCACGACTTCCACGAGGACTGTCACTATGCCGGCCACCTGCAGGACCAGTACCTGAGCTCCAAGGTGGCCATCAGCAACTGCAACGGGCTGGTGAGTGTCTGTGGTTGGCAATGCCAACAACTAATTGCAGCTTCTTTGATCTTTGCAACCCGCTGTGTGTCCCAGCAGGTGGGTCCATGTGGTGGGAAAGCTCTGGGATTGGTGTCAAGCGGGAATATTGCACCAGCGTCCAAAATCAGTGGCAGGTGCAGACAGCACATCCCTCAGCACGTCTCTAGGGGGTTCCTCATCCCTATTCCACTTGCAGTCCTCTCCCTGCCAAAGGCAGTGGGCATTTTTCCACCGGTTTTAATTGGAATGGGATAATCCAGGCTCTAGCCCGTTATTCTGGCTCTCGCAGAGCTCTCTCCCCTCCCCTTCCAACAGCAACAGCAAAAAATGTTTTGCATGTGCTGAAAGAGAGGCAGAAGTGCAGGAGGGCAGGAATTTCACAGCACCACTGGAATGTCAAAAGTGCATTGAGGTCCTTACAAGTGCAGATGCATTCCTGGGGTTCCCAGGCTTGATTTCAGGAACTAAAAATGTGAATTATGTAGGAAAACCTTAAATAATCGGCTTTTCAGTATGAAAAAGAGAACAACAAAGATGGCATTCCTCAAAACCAGCAAGGCTGCTGGAAGGAGGGTGGGAATGAATGATTTTGCAAGTCTAAACAGCTTATAATAGACATCACGGTCCTAAATATCAGTAAGAAAGGCTTAATGGTAACATCAGTGGTAAGGATAGCTGAGCTCTGGACTAGATTGCTTGGAGAGTGTGAGATCTTTGGAGATCTTTAAGAACAGGTCAGACAAATGCCTCTCAAAAATCCTTCAGGTATGATTCATTAGTTCTTCCAGCACTGGGAATAGACTAAGGACTTCCATCCCTATTTTTCTGTGATTTTTCTGATATTTCTGGCTCCCAAAGCACATTTCATGACCTGCCAGATGGAGGGATGGAGCAAACATACCCCATTAGTGAATCCCAAGGCTGATGGCTCCCTTGGAGGGGTAACATGTAGAAAAAGACTCTGTAGGCCAGACTCATATTTAGGCTCCAGCCCCACGTCTGAGCACTATTCTGGCAGTGTGGAAGGGCGTCCAAATGGGAATGAATTCACATTTGATTTATTGCTAAATTACACTGCCAGAACAGTGCTGTGGGTTATTAACAGAAATGAGAATCTGACTCATTATATCATAGAGTCTAATGTTTCCACCTCACAGCCAAAACTCAGAGCTGCATAAACTCCTGGTACCCTTTGTTTAGACATGGGAACTCTGCTCAAGGCCCTGACAATTCCCTGGTGTTCTCAAAGGCACTGAGGGGTGAGCTGGATGCTGCTGGCTCCAGAGGGATCTGGCATCACCCTTCCCACTTCAGAGGGCAAGCAATGGCCCAGCAGCACTTTGAACTGAGATAATTGAGTCCACAGGCTGTGTTTAGCCCTGGAGAGATCCCAAGGGCTGTCTGGAGGAAAATGCAGCCAGGCACAAAGAGGGACTGAGGGTCATCCAACAACCTCTTCTTTTCCTGAGCTCTGTCCTCCTGCTCCCGAGAGTTGTGGACATCAGGGAGGGTGGGGGAGGAGGTCTGTGAGGAGGACAGGGTCAGGAATTTGGGCAAGAGGAGCCTGGAATGTTTGTAGCTGGCAGAGGGGGCTGTGCTTACAATAGAGGAGACGTTTGGCAGAGCTCTGTTTGATCAGTAACAGCTGATCCACTTGTGCCATCCCTCATCCACACTGTGCTCAGCTCCAGGCAGGAATCGTCCCCTTTGGAGGGCACAGAAGAGGGTCCCCGGGGGCTGAGGAGTCCAGGTTCATGTTCTGCTGTTGAGGGGGGACTGCACAAGTGACCCATGTTTGCAGACCTGACTCACTGAAGCTGCCCAGGGGTTGTGGTGTTGAAAGGGCACAAGCAGGGACCAGGTGCTGGTTGTGGGGTGAGCTGTGCACGAGGAGGAGGGAAAGGGATAATTGTGTCCAGCACAAAGCTGGGAAAATGGTAACCAGCCCCCAGACATCCTCCTGTCCTCCAACTCCCACATCCCTCAGGAATTTCTGTCTGCAGGGTACACCACTGTAAACTGCTTTGTTTTCAAACCCCCCTGACACCACTCTCGCCTTGCAGCACATCAGCTTTGGGTGCCAATGTCTGGGCATGTCTTCCCAATATCCAGACACGCTCCCACTGACTGTTCTTCCAGACCATAGGCCTGAGGGCACTCAGGCAGAGAGGCTCACACCACACATCTCCCATGGAGGGCAGGCTGTGCTGGGCTTCAAGTTGAGCTTCAGGGGAAGTCACAGAATATCCTGAGCGGGAAGAGACCCACAAAGTCCAACTCCTGGCCCTGCCCAGGACACCCCAACAATCCCCCCCTGTCCCTCAGAGCGTTGTCCAAACGCTCCTGGAGCTCTGGCAGCCTTGGGGCCGTGCCCACTGCCCTGGGGAGCCTGGGCAGTGCCCCAGCACCCTCTGGGGGAAGAACCTTTCCCTGAGATCCATCCCAGCCCCCCTGGCACAGCTCCAGCCTTTCCCTGGGTCCTGTCCCTTGGTTCCCATTGTTTAGACATGGGAACTCTGCTCAAGGCCCGGACAATTCCCTGGTGTTCTGAAAGGCACTGAGGCTGTTGGTTCCTTATCTATAAACATATAAAATGTTATTCTTCATCAGAGTATCTTTACTATACACATATATTTATATTTTCTCAACAACCCTTGTGATTTTGACACCAAAAAAAGTCATAACAAATTTTGCCCTACACAGACAGGACTTGTTTCAGGTTACCATTGACCACAGAATCACAGAATGATTTGGGTTGGGAGGGACCTTAAAGCCCATCCAGTGCCACCCCCTGCCATGGGCAGGAACACCTTCCACTAGCCCAGGTGGCTCCAAGCCCTGTCCAACCTGGCCTTGGACACTTCCAGGGATCCAGGGGCAGCCACAGCTGCCCTGTGGGTGCTGAAATTGTGTTTTTCACCTGAAGAGCCCCCCCTGGGCCAAGCATGGACATGAATGTTGGAGCAAGGCAGAGATGGTCCTGCTGAGGCAAACTGCCCCTGTGTGTGTATGAGGAGCTGGGAGAGCCGAATCCCAGTGTGAGGTTGTGCCTTTCTGAACTGTGGTTATAACTAAGAGCACAAACCATCCTTGCTCTGCAGATGACCTGGCTGAATCACGGACGGGATATCCAGTTTAGCTCCTCCACAAACCACAGGGATCTCCCTGAGGACTTCTCCCCACCCTCTTTCCCGAGGCCTGTGTCACGTCCAGCATCTGGAGCTCAGAGCTCGGTCCTTGGGGTCACACTCCTGTGACATCCAAGCTTCGTGGCGGGAGGTGGTGGTTTGAGGCTCCAGGTTTGAGTCAGAACATCCCTTTTCAAGCAGGCCATGGGTTTGGGGCAGGAATTGCTCTTCCCCCTTGGTGCTCTGCCCCAGGCTGGTGGTGACCTCCTCCTCCCCGGCCCTCGGCAGCCAGCTGGCTCTGCCGGCCGGCACTCGGCTTTCCGCCGGAGCCCTGGCCAGGGTAACCTCACAGTACCTCGCTTGTGTTTGAGAAGGTGGAGCCCAGCCAAGAGCAACAGAGCCTGGGGCAGGAGGAAATCCCCCAGCACTTGGGGTTTGGGGACTTCTCCGTGCACACACTGCCCCGATTGAGCTCTGTGGAGGGAGGGAGGGAGAGGGGGAGAGCCCGGCTGGGGTGGGAGGGTCCACCCTGGAGAGGCTCCCACCAGGAACACCCTCCACAGTGTGTTACACAGGTGGGACCTTCCCTTCACGGGGTTTTACAGACACCAACTTCCCCTCTCCCCGTCACAGAATCCCAGAATATGCTGAGCTGGAAGGGACCCAAAAGGATCATCCAGTCCCACTCCTGGCCCTGCACGGGACACCCCAACAATCCCACCCCAGGATCATCCAAACCCTCCTGGAGCTCTGGCAGCCTTGGGGCTGTGCCCACTGCCCTGGGGAGCCTGGGCAGTGCCCCAGCACCCTCTGGGGGAAGAACCTTTCCCTGAGATCCAACCTGACCCTGCCCTGACACAGCTCCAGCCCTTCCCTGGCTCCTGTCCCTGTCACCCAGAGCAGAGCTCAGTCCTGCCCCTCCTCTGCCCCTGCCCAGGAAGGTGGAACTGCACTGAGGTCTCCCCTCAGTCTCCTGTTCTCCAGCTGAACACCCCAAGTGCCCTCAGTGTCCTCACATGGCTTCAAATCAAGGTCCTTCCCCATCCTCGTTGCCTCCTTTGGACACTCGAATGACTCAATCTCTTCCCTCCATTGTGTCCCCCCAAAGTGCCCCAGTGTTGCAGGCAAGGCCTCCTCAGTCCTGGCAGAGCAGAGCTCCCGTTCCCTGGGCATAGAGGGAGATTTTAAGGTGCTGTGACATTCAAAGGACAGCACCAGTGCTGAGCTGGTGGCAGGGCAGGGGTGTCTCTGCACACAGGGATGACCACTCCACCTCTGCTTGCACAGCAGGAGTGGGAGGACAGCCAGGTAACGTGGGTCTTGGACTTGTGGGATCATGCCTGAGCCATGCCAGGTGTATTTCTGTGCCTTGGTTGCTTGGTGGTGAAGTTCAGCTGGTGGCACAACCACCTTCCTTGGAGTTGTTGGGAGGTTCAGGAGTTGTTACAGTGATAGAGCTCATGTTGTGCTCCCAGAAGCTTTTTTGGTTGCTCTGACCTTTCAGGTAAAGGGGAATCTTACTGTGAGGATGGGACTGGCTGCACAGGAGAGATCTTGCAAGCACCTGGTGGGTTTGGCTGCTCACCCCACTGGGATCTGCTCCTGCCTGGTCATCACTGTCTCAGGAGTGGCTCATTCACAGAGAGTGAAGTCTGACCTCGCAGCTGAGATTCAGTTAGTCAAAGAAAAAAAACCCAACAAAACAAATAAGGAAGCAGAAACAAGATCACCTGACTGATGGGGCCAGTCTGAGGTGTACAAGCTGATACCTACAGGGAGCAGCCCAGGTTCCAGGCTGCAGAGGAGGATTGTGGCTCCTGCTCATTGCCTCCCTGCTTAATCAGTCTTCAGATTTTAAAGATTTGGTGTGTTTCTGAAAAGCCTCTGAGTATTCACACTTCTCTGCAGCTCTGTGCCCCAGTTCCCAGCTGGTGGGAATGGTCTGAGCTGCTTTGGAAGGTTCTCAGGTGAAGATGAAAGCACAGGAGGCAGATCTCACTGCTGAGCTGTGCTGCAGTTTCAGTGGATGGTATTTAGGAGCCCACAGGCAGCTCTCAATGGGACTGAGTGGGTGGAATAGGAAACAACTCATTCATAATTTTGCAAGGAAAGGCTGTGATTTCCAGAGGGCTTTAGTGAACACAGATGTCCCAAGGCATCCAGGACCATCTGGCTGGGTTTTCTCTGCTCTGTATGTTCGTACAGTTCAGAGTTTGTGTGTGAATAAAGGATTCCTTCTCATCCTCCAAAGTGTTTTTCAGTCCCCAGAAATTATGGAGCTGATTAACAGAAAGCTCGTTATGAGAAGCCACCAATCCAACCCCCAGTTCTCTCTCCACCTCTTTCATTGCCTTCCCTCTCTCTCTTTCCTTCTGCAGCACGGGGTGATCGTGGCAGATGAGGAGGAATATTTCATTGAACCCCTGAGCCTTGGAGCCAATGTCAGCACGGGGGGAGAGGGCAAGGGCAGCCCCCACGTCGTGTACAAGAGATCATCTCTCCAGTACCCCCACATGGACGCAGCCTGTGGAGTGCTAGGTACCTGTTCCCACCAACACCCCCTCAATCCATCCCAAAAAGGCTGGGAAAGTCCTGTCAGACCAGGCTTTAAGGGTCCACACTACTCTAGGTGTCAAAGAACCAAATTTATCTCCAGTCAGGAAAGATTTCTGTGTTAACCCATGTTGAGCACTTCTGGTGACCTGTTCTTTGGAAAGGTCTTGTAGTCTCCTCTTCATAGCAGGGCTTTTAAGTGTGTAAAGAGATCATGGGATAGAAGAGAAAAACCCACCTCTTATTTTTCTTAAGAAAAATCCTCCCAGATTTGGCCAGTTTATCATGTATTGAGAAATCCCAGCTTACACATGCTCAGCAGAGACTTGTCTTGGGGTTTTAGCCACTGCAGGTTGTGTCCATGCTGAGATAAGTCTGCTGCTGTTGGAGCCCAGGTGGAAAGATGCCTTGGGGGTGGGATGTGGGACCTGGTTGGTCACAGGGGATGTTTGCAGGGAATGGTAGCTGTACTTCTACCCCATTTCTACACTTGCAAACCTTTGACTCCCAAAAGGACTCTCATCAGTCTGTGTCCCAGAGCATGGCTGAAATCCCTGGCCCTTGGGAGTAGACTCCATCTACCCAAAATGTTGCAGGCACAGGTTGCCTCTCCCTCAGTTTACAGAGGTGCCCTGGCTCCATAAGGATGAGAGGAGATGCCATCCCTGCAAAGGGGCTGGATGGCTTTCTGTGGAGCAGTTTGTGGGGGCAGAGCAGAGCTCCCTGCTCTCCTGGAGGGTTGTGTGTCACTTCAGGGTGTTCATTCACTGCCTCAGTGGTGACACTTAACCAGATGAGGGGTCACTGCTGGAAGGGGTGGGACACCTGGAGACACTGGGGCACTGCCACCCTGCTCTGGGCAGGCTCTGAGTGTCCCCAAACCCACCAGCATCTCTGGAGACACTCTGTGCTTCCGTGGCCCAGCTCCTCCCATCCCAGCTCCCAAAGCTGGGGCAAAGTGCCAGCAGACTCCCTTTCTGTGACTCTGTGCCACATTCCTCAGCTTCAAAAAAAAAAATTTAGCCTGCTCCTAATTGCTTCTTGGAAAGCAAAGTCCCTGCAGTGGGAGCCACGGGGCAAACACAGTTCAGAACAACCACAGTGCAACTGGCCCCAGCAAAGCCACCCAGGCTGGACCTGTCCTCACCTGCCCAACACACCTGAGCACCCCCATGAGCTCCTGGGATGTGCCAGAGGAGCTGGAGCTGGTTGTGGGGCTGCCTGTGATCTGCCCATCTTCCCAGTCTGGTGGATGTTTCATGATCCAGCATCAGAGCAGAGGAGTGGGATCCAGTGGCACTCCTGGCAGGCAGGAGGGTGGTTGTGGTCTCCCAGTCAGCTCTTCTGCCCTGTGGTGGTCTCCAGGCTGAGGGATTGGAGCTTATGACCCTACTGGAACTCCCCTTGGGTCGGGTCAGCAGCACTTGGAGCCTGAGCAAGGTCCTACAAACTGCTGCTGCTGCTTTGGAGGCTGAAGCCATTTCTGTGGAGGAAAAGCCAAGTCCTAAATTGAGGTCCTGGCAGGAAAAGGAAAGAGGAAATGATCTGCAATGGCTTTATTTTCAGGTTATGTCTGTGCAGCCTCTAAATCCACCCTGGGACAGAGGTGAGGGCAGGGCTGGGCACATGGAGGTGTGTGGGGATGTGGTGGATGGGCACACACCCCCTGGGACATGAGGAAGCAGGAGGAGGCAGGAGGGGGCAGGAGGGGTCAGGAAGAGGCAGGAAGATGTGTGGGATGCCAGCAGGGCTGGCAGGAGCACGGGGACAGACAGTGAGACATTTGCTGGGTCACATAAAGAGCCCACAATGGCCTTTCCTTTCCCCTCATGCTGCACACCCCAGACCTCTGTGAGCTGCCGAGTTGCTGCTGGAGGGCAACAGGAACATCTCTTTCCCTCCTCAGATGAGAAGCCCTGGAAGGGGAGGCACTGGTGGCTGAGGACACTGAAACCCTCCCCTCTGAAACCATCGGGCAACCACAGCCAGCGAGGGCAGCTGCCCCTCAAGAGATCCGTGAGCACCGAGCGCTACGTGGAGACCCTGGTGGTGGCTGACAAGATGATGGTGGGGTACCACGGCAGGAGGGACATAGAGCAGTACATCCTGGCCATCATGAATATTGTAAGTGTTATAACCACACCAGGAACTTGAGGAGGGGCTGAGTCACACACCCAGGAATGACTCCTGCTCATCACCCCCAATGTCTGGGCTTGGCAGAGGGTGGTGTGTTCCTTTTTCCTGCAAGAAAAGTGGGGTGGGAACGCAGTGGGGGGAATCAGATCTGTTCCAGGAGAGCAGTGGTTTCTCCCCGTGCTCAGAGCAACACTTTTGGGTCAAAAATCCTGACATGCTGCTGCTGCAGATGAGCAGTGGTACCCCAGAGCCTGCAGGGACTCTGCTGTAAAGGAGAGGCACCATAGGAGAGGTAAACTCTGGCCTGTCTGAGCTCACCACAGGCCAGATCTGGGCTGAGAGAACAAAGGCCTTTCTTTGAACAGCATCTCTCATCTCAAATTAGCATTGCAAATAGAACCAGCCAAGCTGAGAAACACATGGGAAAGCATAAGGACAGTGAGCTCTCACGCCTGGGGGCTGAGCAGCGTGAGGGGTCGGCAGGAACACCCTCCTTCTTCCACACCACATCGCCTGTGCCCCTGGGCTTGGGTCATTGCTGGCTGCCTTAACAGCATCAATTGGCCACGCTGAATCCTCCTGTGAGGTGAGATGGGCTTGGAAGTTATCCATCAATCCTCTGAAAGCCCCTCTGTGATGGCCCTTTGTCCTGTCCTCCCCAGGATCTCCTTTCATGGCGCCTTCTGTTTGCATTTCTAAAGGAGACGCCAGATTTTAAAACAATAGCGGTTCTAACTGTTTCATCTGCTCTGAAGCACCAACCGTGTGGTGGCAGATTTCTGAGAGATGCTGTGTCCCTCCCTCAGCAAAGCTTCATCCCTGGGGCTGAGCAATTCCAGGATCGTGGGGCTTCCCCCCCTGAGCTCCAGGCGAGGAGCAGGTGTTGTGTCCCCAGAAGGAGACACCAAGGTCTTTCAAGCCTGGTAGTGGAATCTGTGGGAATTTAGGGTTTCCCTAACTGCCAAAGTTAGGGGAGTTTGTCTTCAGACCCCACAGCCCTGATACCACCCACAGGGCCCAACTCAGAGCTCACCCCCTGATTCCAGTGCCACTCAGCCAGAGAGCTCATTTTTAAGACTCCTCTTTTCTTGTTTCTTGGAGGTCAGGTTGCCAAACTTTTCCAGGACTCGAGTCTGGGCAATATTGTCAATATCCTGGTGACCAGGCTGATTCTCCTCACCGAGGATCAGGTAAGCTGGGCTTGGCTGGGCCATCTCCATCACATGTCTGCATTTCCTTTGTGGGTCTGTGTGTTCCCCTTGGATTTCATCCCCAGGAAATCCCCCCTGTGCAGTTTGTTGGCTGCTCCACATCCTCCTAAAGGGAAGTTTAAGTAGCTTTAGTTCTCTTAAAGTCACATTTTTCTTGCTTTCCCTGAAAAGTGGGGGCATCTGGACTGGTGTCAGTGCTGGCATGGAATAGGCAGTGCCTTCACATCAGGACTTTCCTGGGAACACACTGTTATGTTGTTTCCATTCCAGCCCACACTGGAGATCAACCACCACGCTGGGAAATCCCTGGACAGCTTCTGCAAGTGGCAGAAATCCATAGTGAACAGGAATGGCAACGGGAATGCTATCCCTGAGAACGGCATAGCCAACCACGACACCGCAGTGCTGATCACCAGGTGAGGCTGAGCCCAAGCCCACACCCAGCAGAGGTGTCCTCTCTGGGGCTGTGCTCTGTGCACCTGTCTGTCCTCTGCACACCTGTCTGTCCTCACACACCTGTCTAGTCCTCTGTGCACCTGTCTGTCCTCTGTCCATCTGTCTGTCCTCTGCACACCTGTCTGTCCTCTGCACACCTGTCTGTCCTCTGCCTCTTCCATATGGATCATCCAAGGCTTCCATCCCTCATGAATGGCCTGGCAGTGGGTGTCCCTCAGTCTGGCCTTGTGCCAGTTCCCTCACAGGGATGCAGATTACTGCAGTTCACACAGTTACCATCTTCCACTTCAGTTAGTTCTCATCCTCCAGCATCTTCTCTCAGTCTTTGCTGGGCTCTCAAGGAGCTCAGTTTGCAGCCACAGGCATTTGTGCACCAGAAGACACTGGCACAGGGCTGTTGGGCACCACCAGAGCCCACCCTGGAGTTGTGGAGCACTGGGCATCCTGGGGAGCCTTGTCTGCCTCTGCTGGGAAGGGTGAAGAGGTTCCAAGTGGGACCTGAGCATTGTGACAGTGACAGTGCTGCAGCCAGTGCAGGATTTGGCTCATCTCATTTTAGGTGACTACATGTGGGGCTGAACTCTCTCCTCACTGGACACCCTTGCAGTAGTTATTCAGCACAACTCCCTCAGGACTCCTGCCTGTGTCCCTGTGCTCCTGGAACAGCAGCTGGGGTCAGCAACATGACTTGGGTAGTGGATTAGACCTTGAGAGCTGCAAGAAGGGGGTCTGAACCTTCATGTGGTGAAGGACACGTGAAGAACATGTGAAGAACAAATAACCCCCAATCAGGACAGATGGGGGCTTGAGCCTGGAGCAGCAGAGGGTGGCAGGAGGGACAGCTGAAAGGATGGGTGGGTGGTCAGAAGGAGGGAAGAGGAAGAGATGATGACAGGGACAGTGGCAGGAAGAGCAGAGCATCTGGAAGGACAAGATGCTGAAGGGAGGGCTGGAAGGATGGAGAGGAAAAGGGTGTTGAGAGGCTGCCCCTGGGGGTGTTGCTGCTGTGTCCAGGACTGTCCAGTGCCCACACAGACCCTGCTTGGGCAGAGGGGAAACATCCTGGGGAGAGGCCAAAGGCAAGCCCAAGGTTTGGTTGTGCCTTTCTTCCTCCTCTCTTGGGGAGTGGAACAAAGTCATGAAACCAAAAGTGCTGCAGAGGGGAGCCTCCAAGTGGGAGCTGGTTTCCTTGTCCATGTGCTGCTCTCCTGCTCCAGTTCCTGGTGGCAGTGGGAACCTGGAACATCCCTCCTGGGGAGCTCATGGGATGAGAGCCCACAAGCATCAGCAGAGGAGCAAGAAAAGGGCCCCTGGGCTTCAGATTTTCCCTCTCCTGGGGCTGCAGCTCTGCTTTTTCCTCCCCTGCCACCACAGGTGGGATGCAAACACTGGCTCTGAGTTCTTCACCCTCACACCAGGTGTTTGAGCCAACCCAGAGTGAGATGCTGGGCTGGGGCAGCACCAGCACCTCCCTCATAAATTCCCTGTCTCTGATAACATCTTGCTGAGCTCCTGCTTTTTTCTCTTGCAGGAATGTGTCAGATGAAGGGCTTCAATGGTATTTGCTCAAAACAGAGCAACAGATGTTTTTCACTGCTGGGGGTGAGAGGTTTGGACCCTTGCAGAGAGCCAAAGGGACAGGAGCATCACCAGGAATGTGTCCCATTAACCCATCATGGGCTGGCACTTGCTCAGTCCCCACTCTCATCCCTTGGGGTCACTGGGGTGAGCAGTGCCCGTTGATCCCAAAACCACAGGGTTGTCCCCAAACCCACACTGGCACAAACAACCCTTGGGTTCACTTTTGGCCTTTCCAGGATGTTTCCTCTCTGCCCAAGCAGGGTTTGTCTGGGCACTGGACACACAGTCCTGGACACAGCAGCAGCACCTCTGAGAGAGGTGCCCTTTGTCCCCTCCATCCTTCCAGCTCTCCCTTCAGCATGTTCTGTGCTTCCACATGCTCCAATGTTCCTTCCACTGTCCCTATCATCCTCTCAGCATCCTCAGTGTAACAACCCAACTTGTCCCCCCTCCTGCCCACCCTGCTCAGATCTCAGCATTAGCCCGGCCCCTTTCAGCCCTGGTTTTACTAAACCGAGTCTGGGGTGTGTCTCCTTCTGGAGAAAGTGTTGGAGCAGAGGCAGGGGGGGCACATGGTTTATCTCTGCAGTTAAATAATAATATTCAGTGTCTAACCCCAAACTGGTCTCTTTTGGAGCTGCCACCACATCCTGTTGTGAGGGTGCTGCATTTCTATTTGAAGGAAATTTTTACTCCCCTTGTTTTAGCTCTTCATTGTATCCAGCTAATGATGTGCAAACAGTGGGTTCCTTGATGCAGTGGCTGGAAGTGAAGTCCAGGAACAGAGGAAAGAGTCACCTTGAATCAACCCTTATTGAATTTGTTTGGAAAATTCTCAGTAAAGAATTAAACTGGAAAAAAAATATATATAAAAAACCCCAACAAAACACTTGAACGTTTTCGTGCAACCACAATGGGTTTTGAAATAGAACATGTTTTCAAACTGAAATGTTTTCCTTAGTTTTTAAAAAAAAATTTCAGAATTACGACCCTGGCAGTGTCCAAGGCCAGATTGGATGGGGCTTGGAGCAACCTGGACTTGTGGAAGGTGTGTCTGCCCATGGCAGGGGATGGAATGAGATGAGCTTTAAGGTCCCTTCCAACCCAAACCATTCTGGGATTCTGTGATTCTCTGTTTGCTTGATGCAATTTACTGCAAGGGACCTGAGTTTCCAGACCAGAAACTGCCCCTCTCCTCTTCCACCCTGCCCTGTTGGGGGACTCCCGTCCAGGAGTGCACAGGGAGCAGAGCTGGACCTCCCACCCCAACCCAAAGAGCTCTAAGTCTGGATTAGCATTGCCCCTGCTGATTTATGGGCTCACTAAAGTTGGAAAAGACCTCCAGCATCATGAAGTCCAACCTTTGACCAAATCCTCCCATGCCCACGAAACCATATCATGAAGTGCCACGTCTGCTGTTTTTTTGAGCAATTCCAGGGGTGGTGACTCCATCACTGCCTGGGCAGCCTGTGCCAAAGCCTGACCACCCTTCCCATGAAGCAGATTTTCCTAATATCTGATCTAAATCTTCCCTGGAATCCATNCAGGGGATGGAATGAGATGAGCTTTAAGGTCCCTTCCAACCCAAACCATTCTGGGATTCTGTGATTCTCTATTTGCTTGATGCAATTTACTGCAAGGGACCTGAGTTTCCAGACCAGAAACTGCCCCTCTCCTCTTCCACCCTGCCCTGTTGGGGGACTCCCGTCCAGGAGTGCACAGGGAGCAGAGCTGGACCTCCCACCCCAACCCAAAGAGCTCTAAGTCTGGATTAGCATTGCCCCTGCTGATTTATGGGCTCACTAAAGTTGGAAAAGACCTCCAGCATCATGAAGTCCAACCTTTGACCAAATCCTCCCATGCCCACGAAACCATATCATGAAGTGCCACGTCTGCTGTTTTTTTGAGCAATTCCAGGGGTGGTGACTCCATCACTGCCTGGGCAGCCTGTGCCAAAGCCTGACCACCCTTCCCATGAAGCAGATTTTCCTAATATCTGATCTAAATCTTCCCTGGAATCCATTTCCTCCTGTCCCTTGTTCCCTGGGAGCAGAGCCCAACCCCCCCAGCTCCCCCCTCCTGTCAGGGAGTTGCAGAGCCAGAAGGTCCCCCCTGAGCCTCCTTTTCTCCAGGCTGAGCCCCCCCAGCTCCCTCAGCTGCTCCTGCTGCTCCAGCCCCTTCCCAGCTCCTTTGCCTTCTCTGGACATGTCCCATCACCACATTTCATCCAAACCAAACCTCTGCCCCAGCTCAGCATTGCACAGACTTAAAGGACAGAAGATGTCATTAAAACCCCACAGTGAATCTCAGCCTGGGGAAAGTGAGTGTTGGACAGCACAGATCAGAGGCATCTTACCTGCTGCCACTGGTACTTTCCATTCCACAAGTGTTCCATGAGCCATGGGCTGGTTTGAAGTGGTTTGGGTGTTACCACACGGGTAAAATGGGGATGTGCTGTTTTGGAGGCACCAAAATTAGAAACATCTTTAACTCTGCCTCCTCTTCTTTGCAGATACGACATTTGCATCTACAAGAACAAACCCTGTGGCACCCTGGGTAGGTAGGATTTTGCCACCCCTTCAGCAGCAGTTCTCTCCAGCACAGAGAACTCTGGGGTCATGGTGAGGGGGGCCTGTGCCACCCCCTTTCCCAGGGAACAAGCTGAGGGGCAGCACTTGCCCAACAGTACCACGAGGACCAGCAGCAGAGCCAGGAACAGCCCAGTGGTTTCCGGCCTCCTCACTTCTGTAAACACTCAAAACAGCAACCCAGAGGACAGATGGGCTCTGGAACACTTCTCTGTTATATCCCTGGGTCAGATCCAGCCTGATGATTAAGAACCACTCGCATCTAGGGCTGGTCCATGGCCTAGTGGAGTATTCCTGGCTTAACAGAGAGAAATAAGCCTTTTTTGTGATGACTATAAAGGGAGTTCTTTATTGAAACGGCGAGACACAGACAGGCCCTGCAGCTTTCTCTGGCTGCAGCTCCTAATTTGTCTTGCCCTGGTCTAGACTGAGCAGTCAGGGAGGGATTACTGCTCTGAATCACTGCAGTGAGAAGGGAAAAGTTGGTGAATCTCTGACCTGATGCGACTGCAGATGAGGAGCCTGAGAGGGAGGTGAGGCTGGAGGTGCTGTGATGGCTCAGTTCATCCCAGGAACAGAGTCAGACCCTTCCCTGGCCCAGTGGAGAGGGCACAGCCTGTCCTGGTCCATGGGCAGAGCATTGGGAGAATCTGCTTCCACTATTCAGGGGGAAGTTGTGATGATCCACCCCTCGAGGCTGGACTCTTGATCATGGTGGATGTCAGCCAGAACCAAGGTTGGGTCTTGTCTTACTCTGCCCAGGCTGCCCTGCCCAGGTTTGGATTCCCAAGTGCTGGTCTGTTCCCGGGTTCCCCCATCAGTGTTTAGAGAAGGACTGCTCCCCCCTCTGCACAGTTTGGGGTTTGGATATGCAATTCAGAGGATTTTGACCTATTCTTGGCATTTCTGAGCCTGTCAGTGTTCATTAACTAACAGTGCTGACCCACCACGTGCCCACAGCCCACAGGAGCCGTGAGTCCCTCCCAGAGCCCAGTGGGAAGGAACCCAAAGCTGCTGCCAGCAGCTGTGCTGGGTGTTAGTGAGTGTGGAGCATATTGGTCAGCCCCCAGAGTCCCCCTGTGTCCCCTGCAGGTGCTCTGTGGTGGCTCTGTGTGACAGCCCTTCTGCCTTCCCCAGGCCTGGCCCCCGTGGGTGGGATGTGTGAGCGGGAGCGAAGCTGCAGCATCAACGAGGACATCGGCCTGGCCACGGCCTTCACCATTGCCCACGAGATTGGCCACACGTGAGTACTGTGCCAGGACAGGCCCTGGGAGCAGCTGGCACAGGGAAGAGCCCCCCTTGGGTTTTTCCTGCCAAGAGGAGCTGAAAACCCTTCCTGTGGATGACCCAGATGTGTGGAAAATGCAGCAGCTGATCACCTCTGTCTGCCTTGGTGGTGCTTTCCAGGTTTGGCATGAACCATGATGGGGTTGGCAACAGCTGTGGCTCCCGTGGGCAGGAGACAGCCAAGCTCATGGCTGCTCACATCACCATGAAGACCAACCCGTTCGTGTGGTCCACATGCAGCAGGGATTACATCACCAGCTTCCTGGAGTAAGGAACCCACCTCACCCTGCCCTTCCTCCCACCTCGCAGCCACTACACTCCTCCAGCCTCCCACAGTCACCTGTGGAGGGGGTAAAGCCCAAGAAAAGCCCCCAAAGCACTCAGCCCTTCTGTCTTATCTCCCAGCACCTCATCCTACCCCAAGAGGCACGTGCTTTCCTTCCTTCCTTTAGACTTTCCCATGTTTTTCTTGCCTGCTGAAGCTCTGACCCCTGTTACGACCTTTGTTTAGGTCTCCCACACCCACAAATAGATCAGTAGCTTCTGGAGGCATTAGGATGGTTCTGAGGTTCAGCCAGGGATTTCAGGGAAGGGTTGGTGTGGTGGGGAAGGACTGGAGTCAGGACTGGATCTGCATAGTGTAGGCATCTCCAGGCACTGAGGAGGAGAGTTTCCAGTGGGAACAAGCAAAGTAGGAGAAAGGTTTTGGGGTTTTTTTTTCAAAGCAACTTCAGGATTCAGGAGAAGGAAAGGACAGGACGAGGGGGGAATAGATTCAAACTAAAAGAGAATAGATTTAGATTAGATATTAGGAGGAAGTGCTTCCCTGTAAGGGTGATAAGGCCCTGGCACAGCTTGCCCAGAGAAGCTGTGGCTGCCCCATCCCTGGGAGTGTCCAAGGCCAGGTTGGATGAGACTTAGAGCAATCTGGAATACTGAAGGTATCCCTGCCAAGCTTTAAGGTCCCTCCCAGTCCAGACCTTGCTATGATTCTGTGATTTAGGCTCCTAAGTCCCAAATTTCAATGTTGTCACCATGACTCAGTCACATCTCTGCAGCCTGAAAGAGCTTCTCCAGGGTTCAAGCAGCTCCCTGTCCCTCCCAGACAGGTTTCTGTCACAAAACAACCAGTCAGGATCAACTTGGGTGAGGATTTTGGTAGGATACAGGCACTGTGTAATAAAAGGACTGGATAGGATTTGAGTGATGACTGGAAGAAGCACGTGTGTGTGGGGTCAGTGTGGAGGGAAGCCCCCAGGGAGTCTGAATACCAGACTTCAGCCCGTGATGCTGCAGTTGGAACACAGTAAGAGGAGCAATAAAGTCTCTTCCAAAGGGGCTTCGCCTGCCCCACTGTCCTGCAAAGCTTGGCCAAACCTCGTGGCTCATCCCCAAATCCCACATCTGGCGGCTGAGGTTTGGCCACAGCAAAACCTGTCCCCCTCAGTGACCCCTGGACATTCCCCAAGGCCAGGCACGAGGCACAGACAGGCTGGGAAGGGCTGCCCTGTCCTCCGGTGACCCGAGGCCTCAGCAGGGCTGGAGGAGGACAATGAGTTCACGTCGGGTCCCTCTGAGGGCTGTGCTGGCCACCCAAGGGAGCCTCCACCAGGACATGGTGTGGGCAAGACCCCAGGATTTGGGGCTGGGGGGTGGTGATAGGGGCCTTGATTTAGGGAGAGCTCAGAGAACAGCGAGGAAGGCGGAGGGAAAGGCTTGCTCTTTGCAAAATTTGGATGCTTCTACAAAGCTCTGGTGAGCAGAAGGTTGGGCTTGGAGCACAGGGACATCTCCAGTTGCTCTGAGCTGGGGCTCTCAGCTGAGCAGAGGGCAGGCCCCCCGTGTCCACCCACTGCCCACATGAGGGTCCTTGGCACAGACCTGCCCTACTGGTCCCAGAACACACAGGGACAGCCACTGGCTGGTGATACCCTGCAGAACGGCTGGAGCTGTGCCAGGGGGGCTGGGATGGTTCTTCAGGGAAAGGTTCTTCCCCCAGAGGGTGCTGGGGCACTGCCCAGGCTCCCCAGGGCAGTGGGCACGGCCCCAAGGCTGCCAGAGCTCCAGGAGCGTTTGGACAACGCTCTGAGGTACAGGGGGGGATTGTTGGGGTGTCCTGGCACAACCAGGAGTTGGGCTGGATGGTCCTTGTAGGTCCCTTCCAGCTCAGGATATTCTGTGATTCTGGGAGGTCTCAGATGAACACTTCCAGAGTTCCCTAGGAACCAGCATGTCCTTCCCAGCCCGGAGCACACAGGTAGAAGGATTCCAGAGCACTTTCTCAGCAGTGGTTGTGCCCAGAGGAGACTCAGATTCATCCCCCCAGGCTCAGCCCTGTGCCGAGCTGGGAGTTGCACTGCTGAACCTCCACCTTGATTCCCTCCTCCTCCCTTCCTCCCATGAGCCTTTCTGAGCTCTGATTCTCCTCTGTCTTTTCCAGCTCTGGGATGGGACTGTGCCTGAACAACGCTCCTCCCAAGCAAGACTTTGTGTACCCCACGGTGGCTCCGGGCCAGGCCTACGATGCAGACGAGCAGTGCCGCTTCCAGTACGGAGTTAAATCTCGCCAGTGTAAATACGGGGTAGAGAGCCTTCCTGCTTTTCTATCGGTTCCCAGGGGGTGGAGGATGGGGGGACAAGGACAAAGGGATGTGGGGCTGTTCTTCTGCAGCCCCATCACTTCGCTGTCCTGCTTCAAACAAAGAGCACTGCCATGTTCTTCATGAGCTTGTTGACTTGCTTCCCTCTGAGAGGACAGAGGTGGTTTCCTGTCCACAGATTAATCCCATGGGAAGAGGTGTCTTAGCTCTGCCTGGTGCCTTGGCTGCTGCTGGTCCCCAGCTGTGTTCTCCTCATCTAGATTCTTTGTACACAGACACATTTTCCATAGTCCTTGCTAGCAGTCATTGTGCTGCTCAGTGTGCTCCTCTGGAGGAGAACCATCCTTCCTCCCGCTGAGGTGGGGCACTATGCTGTAGGTACAGCTGTAGGTACAGCTGCACACCTAAGCCTCCCCTGCCAGCCCCTGGTCTTTGGACCCAGGAAACCACTGAAAGGAAAGGGTGTTCCAGGAGAAGGGAGTCTTCTTGCATCTCAGCCTAACATTTTGTTGTTCTTTACCTACTGAAGGCTGGCAGGTGTCTGAGATAGTGATGAGGGGAAGTGTCTGTGCTGAAGGGCTGATTGAGCTCCTTAACGCATCCATGTTCCTCTAGAGGATGCAGTGGGATGCACAGGCAGCAGTGTTGTCTAATGGACACATTTTTTCGTGGAAAGGGTTATTAGGCATTGGAAGGGACTGGTCAGGGAGGTGGTGGAGTCACCATCCTTGGAGGAGTTCAAGGACATGGCACTCACTGCTCTGGTCTAGGCAAATTGATGATCAGTCACAGCTTAGACTCAGTGACCTTGGAGGTCTTTTCCAACCTTAATAATTCCATGATTCCATGTGCACCCACCCCAGCCCAAGCCCTGGAAAGCTGTGAAGGAGGAAACCCCTCAGTCCAGGGTTTAGCTTCTCTTAAAACCGTAAAAGCACAAGCCCAGCTCTGCCACTGAGGTGAAGCAGGTCATCACTTTGAATGTTCATCTGTTTCTGGTTAAACACTAAACCACCTCCTGCTGGTCTCACCAGCTCATCCTTGTGAGCAAAGGGCAAAGTTTGGCTCTCCCAGGCCCAAAACCTATTGGATATGGGGCAGATGCAGCAGGAAAAACCTGGGTCCAAATAACATGGTCGTGGTATCTGATGTCAGGTGATACCAGCTGGGGTCTGTGGCCCTCCTGAGCTGAGCCAGAGGCAGGGAATGGAAGCTTCCCACGTTTACATGCCTGTTTCCCAGCTGATTTTTAACTGGGTTGGACACTTCCTGTGTATACACAAGGATCACAAAAGCACGAGATGTCCTTGTGATGACCCAGCCTGTCATGAGTGTGGCTTGGGATAAACCCAAAGGGCACAAGGGCTTGGGTAAATCTGGGTCAATATGTGAGTCCACCTGTGCTGTGCCCAAATGAACAATCTGCAGAGGGATGGCAACATCCCTCCCTCCTCCAGGCCAGAGAGAGTGGGTGATTAATGGCAATAACAAGGACAGAGGGAGCAGATGTCACTGGTTCAAGGCTGGGTTGGATGAGGCATTGAGCACCTTGGTCTAATGGAAGGTGTCCCTGCCACGGGAGAGGGTTGGAACTGGGTGATCTTTAAGGTCACTTCCAAGTCAAACCATCCTGTGTTCTGTGACTGAAGCTGGAAAGTCACCAGGAGTCCCTTGGTGACAGGGAGAAGGGTCACCCTGTGGCACTCTGCTGTTCCTCAATAGCCACACCTCAAATCCTGTGTCCAGTTCTGGGCCCCTCATGACAAGAAAGACACTGAGGGGCTGAAGAGTGTCCAGAGAAGGGAATGGAGCTGGGAAGGGGCTGGAGCAGCAGGAGCAGCTGAGGGAGCTGGGGGGGCTCAGCCTGGAGAAAAGGAGGCTCAGGGGGGACCTTCTGGCTCTGCAACTCCCTGACAGGAGGGGGGAGCTGGGGGGGGTCGGGCTCTNNCGGTGTGGCTGGGCAACGCCCGGAGGGGGAGGGGGGGGCGGGGGGGGTCGGGCTCTGCTCCCAGGGAACAAGGGACAGGAGGAGAGGGAACAGCCCCAAGTTGTGCCAGGGGAGGTTTAGATTGGATATTGGGGAATATTTCTCCATGGAAGAGGTGGTCAGGAATTGAACAGGCTGCCCAGGGCAGTGGTGGAGTCACCATCCCTGGAAGTGTTCAGACAAGGTGTGGATGTGGCACCTGGGGACAGGAGTTAGTGGTGACCATGGCAGTGCTGACAGAATGATTGAACTTAATGGTCTGAGAGGTGTTTCCAACCTTAACGATTCCATGATTCTATGACAGTGCTGGGACTGCATTACCGGCAGCTGTGGCAGTTCAGGTTCTGCTCTCACACCTCCAGAGTCTCCTTCATTGACACTGTGAACCTGTTCAATACTTTCATGTATAACCTAAGTCATCTCCTAAGTCACCTCAAGTTGCTCCCTGAAAAGCAGCAAGTTTTCCATAGTTTTTTGTCATTAGGAATAGGAGCAGNTAGTGGTGACCATGGCAGTGCTGACAGAATGGTTGAACTTAATGGTCTGAGAGGTGCCTGAAAAGCAGCCGATTCCATGATTCTGTGACAGTGCTGGGACTGCATTACCAGCAGCTGTGGCAGGTCAGGTTCTGCTCTCACACCTCCAGAGTCTCCTTCATTGACACTGTGAACCTGTTCAATACTTTCATGTATAACCTAAGTCATCTCCTAAGTCATGTCAAGTTGCTCCCTGAAAAGCAGCAAGTTTTCCATAGTTTTTTGTCATTAGGAATAGGAGCAGGGTGGTGATTGGGCAGGAAACTCAGGAAACTGGATTTGGGGTTTTGCAACTTGCAGGTGTTGAAGTCCAGCCTGGCTGGTTGAGTGACACAACAGGTCCAAAGGGTCTGGACTTTCTGATTTCGCTGTCTCTGACACAGACCTAACTTTTGGGTGGGTCCTGGAACAGCCAAGGGAAGATTTGTGTTTGCTGGAGCTCTGAGGGGTCGGGATGGGCTGAAGCTCAGGATCTGTGGCTCAGGAAGTCTTCTGGAAAGATCTCTGGAGTCCTCAGCCCAGTGTCACTCACTGGACCCAACTGCACCGAGCAGAGACCGAGAGCAGAAGTGCCCGATTCTGAAGCTGCTTAAGGGCTGGCTCAGTATCTGGAAATATTTTGATTGTTCTGAAAACAGCTCTGAATCTTCCAAGGAGTGTTCCCTTTGGGACTGTTGGGCTGGCTGGAGATGGTGGAGGTGGTCACACTGTGAGCTGCAGTGGGACATGACAGATGTGCTGTGCTGATGCTCCCAGAAACTCCCACATTCCTGCAGAGGCAAATCTGGATCCATATGGAACAGGGCAGGTGCTGGGAATGGGCCCTTGTGCTCGGCCTCCACTGCACAGACCCAAAACTGGGAATATTCCTCATCCCTGTGGCTGCCTGGGCTTTGCTTTTCCACCTTGAGACAGTTTCCCACAGTGACAGTGTGAACCTGTTTAACACTCTCAGGTATAACATAAATCAGGGTAAGCTGCTCCCTGCAAAGCAGCAAGTTTTCCATTGGTTGTTTCATTAGGAATATGACCAGGCAGAAAACTCAGCTGTGGATTTTAGGTGTCTCCTCTGGGGAGGGTGTCAGGATGGTGGGATTAGCCCAGACCCAAGGGGTGCCCAAGGAGAGCTGCTCTCTGTGCCACATGTGGCAGCTTTGGGCTGACTGGGGAGTTGGCTCTGGCACCTGAGCTTAGTGAACCTCCACATCCAGAGAATCCCAGCCCTAGGAGAAGGGTTTAAGATTAGTCCAGAGAAGGGGATCAGCAGTCAGTGGCCCTGGGGCAGGATTTGATCTCATTTTGCCCCCACCAAGCTGAAAACACTCGTGTCCTGTGTCCCAGCCCAGCTGGTGCCTCCCAAGTGCACTGAGATGCTGCTGCCCCAGCCTTGCAGCCCCTGGCACAAGCAAATCCTAATCTTGGTTTTGTTTCTTTGTCTCTTCCCTCCTCCCTCTCCTCCTCTCTCTCCCCCCCAAATCTCTCTTTCCAGGAAGTCTGCAGTGAGTTATGGTGCCTGAGTAAAAGCAACCGCTGCATAACCAACAGCATCCCTGCTGCTGAGGGGACCATCTGCCAAACCAACACCATTGAGAAGGGGGTAAGGCAGCCCAGGGCACTGCAGAGAGTTGACAGTGAGTGGTTGAATCCCTCTCCCAGCACTACCAGGGATTATTGTTTGCACTGGGGAGTGAGGAGTTGATTTAAGAGCACCCACCAGCCTGTCTGACCCTGCCTCCCAGTCTGGAGCCATCCCTGCCCTCCCCACTGGGATGGAGGGAGACTGGGATGGGCCAAGGAGCCCAGGGGCCCATAGTCACCCCAAAAGACAGTTCAGCTTCTGTAGGACTGGAATATGGAATGTGTGCAATGCTGGAATATGGAATATGAAATACCTGCTCCAGCAGCTCCTTGGTCTCACTTGAGGCACAGTAAAGTGACCTCAAACAACACCATATTCCTTAGATGGACATCTTGTCCTCAGGTCTCCTGGGATCTCCTGGCAGCCCTGAGGAAAAAGGGATTTTTTCCCCAGTTGTCCCAGGAGAGACAATGGGCTTGTAACATGTTTTCAGAGGAACTTGTGAAAAACTGGCTAAATATGATGAAACCTTTGTTTTCCACACTCAGCTGAGAGAGAAGGGCAGGATTTTTCCTGACCATATATTTTTGAACCTGAATTTTTACTTGATTGCTCATAGAACTTCATTCTCTTGCTCCTCCTACACCCACTTGCACCAGTATAAAGCAAATGGTATAAAGCACTGCTGAGACAAAGAGCCTTTACAAAGTGAATAATGGTTGGGACAATGGAGAATCAGGGCTGGGACATTCCCCATTCAATGGACTTGTGTTTTTCCACTAGAGAAAAAATAATTCCTGAGAAATTCGAGAAAATTTTCGAATCCTTGAGAAGCTGGAGAAGCTGATGTGCAGGAACAAGGATGGCTTTGACAAATTCATTATTCTTTGCAGACATTTCTCTGGAAATTAGGTCAGAGAGGAGCAGACAGCTCCTGGGGCTGGACACCCCTCCTGCTGCACACTCACCAGAGACAATGGCATTTTTTTCCTCCTAGTCGTCTCTTTTTACCAGCTTTTCCCACTTTTAAATCTCCCTTTCCCCCCCCACTTACAACTTGTTTTATAACCAGGGTTCTTCAAAAGCTGTGAGAGAAATGAAGCAGTCACAGAGCCCCAGGACTCATGGGACATATTTCCAGTGAGGATAGTGGCTCAGTTTGAACCCCCAGTCCCCTTCCTGGACTTCTTCTTTTCCTTTTGTACCATTTCATGTTTTGGAAGTGATTTGATATCCTTGGGTGGAAGAAGATGCACCTTTATGTGGAGTTTCTGCACTGCTGGAGCTCCTGGCTGGTGGCCCCCAGACCTCAGCCCTTGGCTGGAGCATCTCTCCAAAGTCTTCCCTGGCTTATCCCTTTCTCCTGGGGAGAGCAGAGGGAAGGATCAGGGTATTTAAGGTATTTCAGGAATACAAGATTAAAGGAGAGATTCAGTTCCTGTGCTCTGCCCCCCAGCTGAGGAAGCAGTGAGGGGGGAAGGCTGAGCCAAGCTCTGCTGGATGGTGGCTATGCCCACATCCCAGACCTCTGTTGTTTCCTGCTCCAAAATTTTCTCCCTGTTTTTGTTTTTTTTTTTTATTGACTGATCTCCTGTGGTTGTTTGGCTTCCCCTTACCCAGAACCCACAGAGAGTGACTTCAAGTCTGGATCCTGCTGCCCTCGAGGTGCCCCAGCAGCCTGGCAGGTTCAGCGTCCTGCTGGTTCCTTCCCTGGTTTGCTTTCCCTTTGTATTTTTATTTTAATTTCCATTAATCAATCACTTATCACTCAGGTTATGGCCAGTGCACCCTGTGAGGATGCTTTTCTTTACAAATCCTCCCTCCCCATGTGCCCCACTCACATTTGGTCTCTCAGCCTGCACAAGTCCATGTTTTCCACAGGAGAGGGAGCTGGGATCAGCTCCTGGAGAAGGACAAGCCCATCACTGACTCACAGAATCACAGACTGTGCTGAGTTGGAAGGGACCCATCACTGATGCTCTCAGGGGGGGTTTGCAGGGGCCAGGGAACTCCTGCAGAAGAAGGAGCTCCAGTCCCTCCAGTCTGGAGAAGGGAACTGGTCAGGCTGTGCCTGCAGAGCATCTCCTCTGCCTGGGACCCTCCTTTGGAGAGGTGCTGGTGTGCAAGAGGTCCCTCCTGTGCCTGCAGAGCATCTCCTCCACCTGGGACCCTCCTTTGGAGAGCTGCTGGTGTGCAGGAGGTCTCTCCTGAATGTCCTGGAAGGCATTTTTCCCAGCTGGCTGGGCTACCCATGGAGATATTGGCTCAGAGGGAGCCAGGAGAGGTTGTGCCAGTAGCTCCAGGGTGGGTTATCAGCCCCTGGAAGGAGCACACAGCAGTTTCTTCCTTCCTGGGATTATCTCAGCCCCCAAGGCACAGTGTCGGCTCCGTGCCCAGGAACGGCAGCGGCTCTGGCACCGTCCCACTCCTCTGGCACCGTCCCACTCCTCTGGCACCATCCCACTCCTCCCATCACTGGGGACTCCAGGGGGTGTGGGACGATTTCCAGGGCTGAGGGAAATACTTCACAGGCAAGTTTCCATGAGCATCTGTCTCCCAGTAGGACAGGGACAGGCGGGTTCTTTAAGGATCCTCAGCAACAACGTTCTTATTGCAATTTAAACTTTATTTTAACCCAGGCCCTTTTCAAGTCAGGCTGTTTTAGCACATTAACCACAGCTTGAGAGCCCAGTGCACACAAAGCTCACTCTGTCCTGGGAGGGAGCAGCTGGAAGTGGAGATATCCATGTCCCCTGGGGATCTTGGCTCTGCCTGGCAGCAGCAGCTCCAGTCCAGTTCCCACCCAGGACTTAGAGCCATGAGCTTTTGTAGGCAGTGGGGTTTGTGCTCTTAGGTGTCCCTGTTCACAGCACTGGTCGCCCTGATTGACCCAGGATCCCTTTAGAGGAGAATCCCAAAATGCTTTGGGTTGGAAGGGACCTTAAAGCTCATCCCATCCCACCCCCTGCCATGGGCAGGAACACCTTCCACCAGCCCAGGTTGCTCCAACCTGGCCTTGGACACTTCCAGGAATGGGGCAGCCACAGCTGTTCTGGGCAACCTTTTCCAGTGCTTCAGCACCCCACAGAGGTGGGGATGTGACCCCCTTGCCTGTGGCTGCCTGTCCCACGGGATGGTGCCCTGGGGGCTGGGAGTGGGGACACTGTTCCCCTGCCAACCCCAAGCACACTGCACAGACCTGGTGACAGTGACTTGGAGGAGGGGGTGCCCAGGGAGAGGTGAGTGCCCTGTGCAGTGGAGAGCTCAGTTGGTCAGAGCATGGTGCTAAATAACTCCAAGGTGATGGGTTCAGTCCCTGTACAGACCATTCACATCAGAGATGGAGCTCAAGATCCCTTGCAGAATATTATAAAATAATATAATGTTCTAAAATATCCTAAATATTATATCCTTAAATAATAATATTTAAACTCAGAAGTTTCTGTGATTCTGTGATTCTGAAACTTGGCTCCAAGGCCTGTGCAGCTCCAAGGCCAGATTTCCCAGGATCAAAGCACATCCCAGCCCTGAACTGTCTGCCATGTCCGATGGAGGCTGGGGAATGCTCTGGGAGGTCAGACCATGTGCTCAGGGTGTTCAAAGCTTTCTCTCCCCACAGTGGTGCTACAAGAGGGAGTGTGTGCCTTTTGGAACCCGACCAGAGGGCGTGGATGGAGCCTGGGGGTCCTGGTCATCCTGGGGGGAATGCAGCAGGACGTGTGGCGGTGGGGTGTCCTCGTCCGTGCGCCACTGCGACAGCCCGCGGTACGTGGGGGTGCTGAGGGTGTCAGCCTGGCCCTGCCACGTCCAGCACTGATCAGTCCCATGGAGAAGTGTTGCCTAAAATCAGAGAAATAATTCTCTGACTATTTTTGAGGATTGAAAGGCAAAAAGCACTTCTTTATTACAGCATACAAGAATATTTTGCACACGCCGATGGCAGAGGCTTTGACAACTTTGTACTATCACCTAATTACAATATCCAGCTTCTAATTACAATATTCTGTCTCCAATCACAATATTGGGCATCACATCATCTGTTACACTGACTTGCAAAACCATCCCTGGAGGATTACTGCCCTCACCATGCCCCTGACACACCTCTCAAATATGAGTCAGTGGTCCTAAAAAGACCACCCTTCATCTTCTTGTCTTTGTCATCTCCTCTGACCCTTTTGGAATGGTTTTAAGGCCCCTGAGTAGCTTTGGCTGCTTTTATCAAGTGCTAGGTCCCTTTCTCAGTACATTTTTACAGTTAGAAAACTTCACCTCATTAAAATCCCTTTTCCCTTAAAATTTTTAACAAGGAACATTAAACAGCACCTTTAGAAATCTTGTACAAAGCTAAAGGTACCAACAAGCTATACTAAAACCCTGTATAATATAGATTTTCAGAAGGCACAGCCAGGTGCCTGTGGAGGTCTCTGCTCAGCTCCCAGAGGGTCTTGGCTCCTGCATGTGCTCAGTGCTTTGTGCTGGTGTTGGATCTGCAGCCACAGACCCAGAGACACTCTCACAACCCCACTGTGCACGTCCAGCCCAGCATGTGAGCCCTGCTGGGGGCTGCTCCTCCTCCCAGCCCATCCAGGCAGGATCAGCAGGGTTGGGAAAAGCCATGGTGCTCCTGCAGACTCGGGGCAACAAACACAACTCCCTGCCCCAAGCTGATTCCACCATCTCATTCCTGGTTTTGGCAGGCCCACGATCGGGGGGAAGTACTGCCTGGGAGAGAGGAAGAGGTACCGGTCCTGCAACACCGACGTGAGTAGTGCCAGGCTGGCAGGGCTGTGTCCCAGCCAGGATTTGGGATGAGCCCTTCCCACGCAATGCAGCTGTGGGACCCACAGGAAGAGGAGGAGGCTGGGTGGGGGAAAACTGGGGTGTTCCAGCAGCAATCCCACAGTGGGGAACACCGAGCAGGACTGTGCACGTCTGTGAGCTGCTCCAAGGGTGGGTGGTTTGTTCCTGTGGGGCTTCAGCATCAGGAGGGGCCCAAAAAGAGAAAGAGGCAAGGGAAGAGAGATCAGAGGGTTCCAGCTCTGACGTGACAGGGATGCCCCTCACACACTCCATGAGCAGCTCTCGAAATGCCGGGTAGGACTCTGCTTCCCAGGGCTGAGGGTTAAACCTCAAAGGGGAGCAGAGAAAGCATCCCTGTGCTGCAGGGGTGCTCAGCATGGCTTTGGACCTGTGGAATGCTGGCTTTAACTTCCACAGGCTGGTGGTGAGGAAAACAGAGGGTCCCATTGCTTCCCTGGGCTTCCAAGTGACACATCTCAGACAGAGCACCTGAGTGCTGTTGGTCTTCAAATCGTGGCCAGCTTTGCAGCGGGGACTCCTGCCATCCTGCAGCAGTGCCCAGTGTCAGGGCTGGTGTCCCTCTCCTCCAGGGGCTGGTGTCAGTGTGTCAGCAGCCCAGTGAGGCTGCCCCAGCCCTGCCCTGACCCCTGGCTGTGTCTCCAGGACTGCCCACCCGGCTCCCAGGACTTCCGCGAGCTCCAGTGCGCTGAGTTCGACAACGTCCCCTTCCGAGGGAAGTACTACACCTGGAAAACCTACCGTGGGGGTGAGTGCTGGGCTGGGCTGAGCATCCCCTGGCTCAGACACAGCTGGCTTTGCTCTCCCTCACGCTCTGCAGGGATGGGTCTTGTGGTCCAAGTGGTCTGGGGGACAATTAGTCAGGATTCCCACTAGCAAGATCCTGCAGACTGCCCTTCTTGTGCTCCTGGGGTGTGCTGCCACCCCCTCACGTGACTGTGGATTGATGTGCATCTCTCCAGGCATCTGCTGCCCCCCCATCCTGGGTCACCCACCCCTGTGCAACCTCCCCTTAACTTCATTGCTCTGCCAGAACCAACCCCAGCAGCACCAGAGCTGCTTCTTCCCTCAGGTCTTATTTCCTGAACTGCTGAGGGAGCAAAGAGGAGGATGGACAAGAGAAGGGAGTGTTGGTGTCTGATGGGGAGGAAACAGGGCAGGCAGGTAAAGCTTTCAGCTCCTGCACAGGTGAAGGGATGGGAGCTGGTGCATCCCCCAAAGAGCAGCAATTCCCTCATCCCAAGGTCAGTCCCATGTCCTGCAGAAGGTCCAGCAAGGAGAGGGGTGGGAAGAGGCCCCTGTGGCAGAAATCTCTTAATAGTGAGAAGGAACAGCAAATGTCCTTCATATAGTTAATGAACTTGAGTGGGGAAATCCTCCCCAGCTGTGTAAATAACACAGCTCCCAGGGGGCTCCTGCAGCTGCAGCAGATGTGCTGAGGATCAATAAAAATGGAATAATTGTGAAGCAGCAAGTCACACAAAGACCCCAATGGATGCCAAGGTGCAAGACAGCCCTGCAGGCTGGAGCTGCCCTCACTCAGACCTCTCTATTCCCCAGGCATGGCCCAGTGGTGGGAGTCCAGGGAACGGTTGGTCCAACATCAGCTCTTGAGTTCTAACCTGGTTCTGACAAGGATTTTTTCCTTTGGCTTTCAAAAAGAGCCCCTTTCTCTCTCTGCTTCAGCTTCCTCTGCCATAAAATAAAATAACAAAACCTATCCCCTTCCCAGGAGGCCACAAGTGTTGGCACATTCATGCCTTGATGGGATCTGGGAGCTCCCTCTCAGCTCTCCACGTTGTCTGTGGGGAATGATCATACCTGGAAGTGTCCAAGGCCAGGTTGGACAGGGCATGGAGTAACCTGGGCTAGTGGAAGGTGTCCCTGCCCATGGCAGGGGGTTGGACTGGGTGGTCTTTGAAGGTCCCTCATGACCCAAACCCCTCTGTGATTCTCTGATTTCAGCAGCATCCTCACATGCCTGTGGGATTTTGTGATACTTGGAGTCATTTGGGTGTCAGAGGTACATCTGTGGGGGAGGTCCCTTGCACCTCCACCTTCTCTGTGTCATAGATAAGACCCACAGGGAACAGCTCCCTCTTATCTTCCTCTTGCCACTGATGGTTTGCTGCCAGGCCCTGTGTTTCCCCCTTGCAGCCTCTGTGCCATCAGGCATCCCTGCCCAGCTTTAGGGAGACAGTGAGGGCTGATCATCATCTCCCTCACTCCCTCTTGGGCTTTTCCAGTGGTGCCCAAAGAGCCCTGGTATGGTGGGTGTCACTCCCTCCCTCCCTGCTGGCACAAGCAGCCCCCCAGGATCTGTGTTGGCAGCCTCGTCCTTGGGCATTCCAGCCTCCAGCTGGCAGCATATCTGCTCCTCAGGTTATTTTTGGGCACTCTTTGGGAGCTGTTCATCACCCTGACCCTCTGCTGAGCCCCTTCCCCTGCTCAGCTCAGCACCCCCGAGCTTCCCAAAAAGGTGCAGTGGCTCAAAGCTGCTTGTGCCCTTTGCCCATCAGATGCCTGACCCCATAATTATTGGAGAAATACCCTGGGCACGGGGCACCCCCACCCCAAGACAAGGAGTTTGGAGGTGGGGGCACCAATCCTGCAGGGAATTTGGGAAGGGAAGGATCACCCACTGAAAGCCTGACACCGCTGGGTCACCAGCACCGAGGTCGGGGTGTGCACAGGGCAGTACAGCCTGTTTTCCTGGCGCTGTTTTCCAGCGCTCCCAGAGCCCAGATCCCGGGACTGGGAGACGTTTGGAAGCGCTGAGCTCGGCCTTTCAGAGCTCAGCAGTCAGCAGATCCCTCCTGGAATGCGGCTTTAATTGTTTGTTTATTTTGCTCGGTTCGCTCAGTTGTTCTTTTCGCTCTTGGCGGGTGCAGGAGCCGCTCACGGGGCTGCGAGAGGGATGGGGAGGAGCAGGGCCTTGCAGAAAACAGGAGATTGCTCATCAGAAATTGTAATAAGCCTTAATTCCTCCACGGGAGAGGACAAGCAGGAGGAACAAAACACTCTAAGAGGCTGCCAGCTGGAAATATTCTATTTTAATAGCTGTATTAAAGATTCAAGGGAGTAACTGAGGCTGTGCTGACCTTGGACTACAAACCAAAGTGAGGGGTGGGGGTCAAAGTCTGCAGGATGATGCCTGGCTGGAAGGTTCACCTCTGCAGGAGCAGAGGGCTGTAGACCTGAGGGAATGGCTGGAGCTGTGCCAGGGGGGCTGGGATGGATCTCAGGACAAGGTTCTTCCCCCAGAGGGTGCTGGGGCACTGCCCAGGCTCCCCAGGGCAGTGGGCACGGCCCCAAGGCTGCCAGAGCTCCAGGAGGGTTTGGACAACGCTCTGAGGGACAGGGGGGGATTGTTGGAGTGTCCTGGGCAGGACCAGGAGTTGGACTTTGTGAGTCCCTTCTAGCTCAGGATATTCTGTGATTCTGTGAACTTAAGCCTGGGTGACTTCCCCTGAAGCTCAACCTGAAGCCCAGGGATTGTTGGGGTGTCCTGGGCAGGGCCAGGGGATGCACTGATGATCCATGTGAATCCTTCCTACTCAGGATATTCCCTGGTTACAGTTAGTGACTTGGCTGGGCAGTGCCCAGGCTGGGAGGTCTCACTCGCTCTGTGGAAGTCGCTCTTCTCTCGTGGTTGTGAACCTACAACAGGCTCTGCAGAGCTTGTGCTGAGCATCCCACTCATGTCCCGTGGATTCAGGCACTGCTGGCAGCACTGAGCCAGCCTGGGGGGCTGACTGACCCTTAGGGCTCCCACCCTAAAAAGCGCAGCTCCCACCAAACCATCCACATGCTGGGAGAGGCTGGATCCTGGTTGCTGACGAAAATAATTCCTATCTCCAGGAATTTGAAGGCATGTTGTGTTGTTTCAAAGGATCTTTCTGGGGTCTGGGCTCCTCCTTGCTCAGTGTTGCTGTCATAGGGACACACAGTTGTCACTGGAGCCAGCTGAACGAGGACCAGGTGACCAAACCACCCGAGTACCTCTTGGCAAGCTGAGTGATGAGGACACTGCATCTCCCAACAGATGCTGGGCAGTGGTACCAGTCTCCTTTCTTCTGGTGGGTGGGATAGTGACCTGGCTGCCAAGGGCAAATCCTGCCTGGAAATTGTCACCAGGGAGGGTGTGCTGGGGACTGTTCCAGCTGTCAGGACACAGGAACCAACTCAGGGTCACTCTTTCTCCTCTCCTTCCTCTTCCACTCTCCTGCTCCCAATTTTTTTCCATAAGACTTTTAAAGGCAGAAATCCACCACCTGCAAGCCTTTCCCAAGTGCCTAGATGAGGAGAGCCAGCAGGGACTCATCCCACATGGAGCATCAGCTCCCAGACCCCAATCCCACCTCTGTGCAGGGACCCCCAAGTCCAGGCCCTGCTCTTGGCTCTCGAAGGCAGGAGGGTGGTGGGTGCTGAGTTCCCCCTGCTCAGCAGCTGCTTCCCAGGCTCCCAGACCTTCTCCAGGGGCTTGCCCAGGCATCCTGCTCCACAACATGCCTCCAAGCTGCTGAATTCCCCACTCGTGTCTCCTCCTGCTCCTCCCTCTCCCGGCTTTGCTCTTCCTTCCCCACAGCTGCTCTTGGATGCTCCCAGGCACAGCTGGGCCTCCCTCCCCTCCCCCTGCCCCTTTGATGTGCTTTATCCAGTTGCAAGTTTTGCAGATTTGCTCCCATCCCAGGTGCTTCCCAGCTCTGGCACAGGGCTCAGGACTGTTGTGTGCCTGCAGGAGGGAACTGCCACAGCTCAGGCATCTCTGCAAGGGTCATGCAGGCTGCTGGGTGGGTCTCCTTGGGATGCTCAGGAAATGCAGAAAACGGCACAAGCCACACCAGCATTTGATAAAATCCAATGGCAGGAGGCAGGGAACTGCTGCACTCTGGTATCTCCTTCCATAACTGGTCCCATGTCCTGCTCCCAGGCACTGTAAGCCAATATCCACCTACCCAGCCTCCGTTCCTTACCTCATGCTTTGGCAAGAGGTGTTGGGGAACACATATTTTAGCAGTAACTTTGGCATCCTTGCCCTTCATCCTCATTCTGCTGTCATCATCTTTGCTGTGAAGGACTCAGTATCCACCAGCCTTGAACACAAAGAAATGGTTGCTTTGGCCTAGTAACTGGTGTAGGAGTTGAAAAACTTGGTTGTTCCAGTCTAGGAGCTGAAAAAACCCTTGGACGAGTCACTGAAGAGCTGCTGCCTCAGTTTCCCTGTCTGTAAAGTGGGCACAAGGAGCTGTAAAGTGCCAGAAGACCCAGGAGTGACCCAGAAAAGAACCAGTTTGTTTCCTTGCCCATCACATCCAGCCCGTGCTTCCCAGGCTGTGCAGGAGGGACGGTGTCTCACCGTGGGTCGGTGTCCAGCTGAAGGGCCCTGACATGGTGCTTCTGTGGGTCCCTCTGCTCAGCAGGGACATCCTCCTGGCTCTCCACATCTTTCCTCTCTCCTTGGCAGCACCATTTGACCCTCTGCTCCTTCCCCAGGGGGTGTGAAGGCCTGTTCCCTCAACTGCCTGGCCGAGGGCTTCAACTTCTACACGGAGCGGGCGGCGGCCGTGGTGGACGGGACCCCGTGTCGGCAGGACTCCAATGACATCTGTGTCAACGGGGAGTGCAAGGTGCTGCTGGGATCTGGGACAGGGGTGGGGAGGCAAGGATAGACCCCCAGGCATGGGAGCACTGCCCTCAACCTGCCCACACAGACGTGGGAGAGGTGGAGGGCTGGGAGAGCTGGGGGGGTTCACCTGGAGGAGAGAAGGCTCCAGGCAGACCTGAGAGCCCTTCCAGGCCTAAAGGGGCTCCAGGAGAGCTGGAGAGAGAGCTGGGGACAAAGGATGGAGGGACAGGACAAGGGGGAACAGCTTCCCCCTGCCAGAGGGATATTCCCGATATCTCACTGTTAGATGGGATGTTGGGAAGTAATTCTTGGCTGTGAGGGTGGGGAGGCCCTGGCACAGGTTGCCCAGAGCAGCTGTGGCTGCCCCTGGATCCCTGGGAGTGTCCAAGACCAGGTTGGAGCAATCTGGGATAGTGGGAGGTGTCCCTGCCCATGGCAGGGGGGTGGAACAAGATGATCTCTAAGACCCCTTCCAACCCAAACTATTCCATGATTCTCTGATTCCCAGTTCTGCTGTGGGGCAGGAGCTCACCCACATTGGGCTTGTGCCTGTCCTGTCTCCAGGCCCTGGGTGTGCACATGGGCCTCTGCACTCACAGCCTGTGTAACCCCAGGCATTTGATATTCCCCTTGAAATGGGATCTGGAGGGGCCATAAAAGTTTAATTATAAGCAAGCGCTGTGGGAGTGGCCAGTGTCCCCCAGCAGGCAGGCAGACAGACAGACAGGCTCCCTCTGTCTGTGTCTGTGTCCCTTCCTGTGTCTCTGGGATCTCTGTGTCTCCATGGGGCTGAACACACTGCGGAACAAAGGAGGGATTGCACCATAGGTGCTGGTGACCCCCACGATCCGGCCGTGGGACAGAGCCAGAGGCTCCACAAGGACACATGAGCTGCAGGGACGTGACTTTCCTTGGGCTGCTGCAGCTCCAGCAGCTCAACACAGGCATCCCAACCTCTGCCTTATCCCACAGTCATGGGATTTCTGCCTGCACCCCCTCAGCCCTGGAGAGAGACCCCAAGGGCTGTCCCTGAGCACGGTGTGCTGTGGTGGGGGGTGTGAGGTGGAGCCCAGGCATGGCCTTCCTGGGATGCTGCAGGTCAGGTGTGGGGAAGAGAAGGTCCCACCAGGATGGCTAATTCCCTGTTGCCCCTTCCTTCAGCACGTGGGCTGTGACCGTGTCCTGGGCTCGGACTCGAAGGAGGACAAGTGTCGTGTGTGTGGGGGCGACGGCAGCTCCTGTGAGACCATTGAGGGCATCTTCAACCAGTCCCTGCCAGAGGGAGGTAAGGAGTGAGTGGCCTGGCCAGTGTCACCCACCCTCAAATTCCTCCTCAGCTTCACCCAGGACAGGCAGGGACACACCCCAGAGAAACTCCCCAGGGGATAGGGCCGGGCTGCCAGGAGGGAGCAAACCCCTCCTGTCCCCTGGCCAGGCTGTGCCCCAGTCAGTGCTGGCACCCAAATCCCAGACACAGAGCTCCAAGCTCCTTCCCTCCTCCCCAGCTCACTGCCCTTGAGCCAGGCTTGGGAGATGCCCATGGAGATCCCAGCTCCACAGCACCTTCCCAGCACAGCCAGTCCCATCACTGCAAAGCCAGCGCAGGGCACTGTCCTGCTGCCCAAAATGCTCTTTCCATCATTTAGAGTTTCCCCAGGGATAGGAGGGAGCTCACTCCCACCCAGCCCAGGGCAGGGCTGCCTCTGGGCTCATTCCAACTCACTAGCCCTGGGTTGTCTCACAGGTTATGAGGAGGTGATCCAGATTCCCAAGGGCTCCGTCCACATCGACATCCGGGAGCTGAACCTCTCCATCAACTACCTGGGTGAGATGGGGCTGGGGGTGCTGAAATCCCAGCCTGGCACCTCTTGCTCTTCCATTTTCCTGTGGTTAATAGGGTGTGGGAAAGGGCCAGCAAGGAGAACTTCCCACTGCTGCCAGGGATGGGGCCAGGGCTCCCAGGGTGGGATTTGGGGGCAGGAGAGGGCAGCAGGATCTGCTGGCAGGGCCGTGTATCCCAGGCCATACCCAAGGATCCCGCCTGTCCCTGTGGTGCTGCCTCTGTCCTGTGCTTGCCTTTAGCACCATAACCCCAAGCAAACCCACATCCCACCATTCCTGGCACTGCCTGTGCTCCCTAGCATTCCCCCCTCTCCCAGCATGTTGGGCTGGGCATTAAAAATAGACCTGCTTGCGTTTTCCTTGGGCTTGATTTTCCAGCCACACTCTGTCTTGCTTTTACAAGTAGTATTTTCTTTGCCCTTGTCTTCCCTCCCACCAGTGGAGGAGTGGGCAGGGTGAGCACTGCAGTGGCTCTCCAGGAGCAGGAGCCTGCCTGTGTCGCTGGCACTGGTGGGATTTCACAGTGGGATTCTCCTGGAGCATCCCCCCAGCCCAGCTGGAGGATCAGAGGTGCCGACATCCCCTCCTTGCCGGTGTATGGGGACTCCTGGTGTCCATCCACTCTGGATATCTGTGCTCTGGGGCACAGCCCAAGGTCCCATCACTATCCCCTGCTGTCCCCAGGCTCTCCCAGCCCAGGATCTCTCCTGGCACCCCAGATGGAGGGAGCATCCTCAGGAGCACGAAGCATCCTCCGTGCCCCGGAGCACGGTGGCCCTGGGGTCGTTGCCAGCAGCGAGAGACGCAGAGCTGGTCCCAGAGTGCTGGTGGCAGAGGGCGAAGGGAGAGCGTGGGAATGTGCTGGGGAAGGAGCGAGCGGTCCGATCCCCCTCTAGCGACCCGCCTGGGCAAGCACAGCCCGGCTCGGGGCACCCGCCGCCTCCAGCAGCCCCGGCAGCCGGGACCCCATTTGCACAGCTCCATTTGAGGCTGCGTGGCCGCAGCTTTCACACTGCCAGGTGTCCCCACACCCCCCCAGCAGCTGGTTGAGCCCCCCAGGGCACTCCCTTCCCACAGGGAGGTGCTGGGCAGGCTGAGATGAGACATTGATTTTCTGTGTGACCCTGACCCACACCCCACCTCTCCCCTCCCTGTAAGATAAGGCTGATGCCATTTACCCTCTGTCATAGCACTGCAGGTGAGAAGCACCTGGCTGAAGTTGGTCCAGGTGCTTCCAGACCTTCAGCTGACCTTCTCCCCCTGTCCCTGCAGCGCTGAGAGGGGAGAGCGGCGAGTATTTCATCAACGGGAGGCTCTCCATCGATCCCCCCCGGCGCTTCGACATCGCCGGCACGACATTCCACTACAGGAGATCCCCTGAGGAGCCCGAGTCACTGGAGGCCTTGGGACCCACCAACATCACCCTCTTTGTCATGGTTGGTAACGTGGTTACCAACCACCTGGTCAGGGCTAAAGAGAACTTGCCATGCTATGTGGGAGTTCATAGAAACACAGAATGGCCTGAGGAGAAAGGGACCCCCAGGGATCATCCAGCCCAATTCCTAGCCCTGCCCAGGACACCCCAACAATCCCCCTCTGTCCCTCAGAGCATTGTCCAAACGCTCCTGGAGCTCTGGCAGCCTTGGGGCCGTGCCCACTGCCCTGGGGAGCCTGGGCAGTGCCCCAGCACCCTCTGGGGGAAGAACCTTTTCCTGAGATCCAACCTAAACCTCCCCTGGCTCAGCTTCAAGGTGCTGGAGCTAATCAGCCCCTGCCTTTGCTGTCTGGAGTAAAGGGACAACACAGATCAGAGGTAAATTTGGCTTAATCCTCAGATCTCCCTCCCTAATGTGCCAGGCTTTGGGATGATTTAATCCTTAAGTGCATGGGAGCTTGTTCCCTGATTGTGTCACCTTCAAAGGTGACTGGTGGCTACCACGTCAATTCTGGGAAGGACTGCAAAAGGGAAAGAGGGGAAGATTTCAGCTGCCCTGGGTTTTAGAGAGATTGTGGGATGATCCAGATGGTCATGCTGGACTTCAGTGGCACTGATGCCTTGGTGGTGCCTTTCTCTGCAGGTCCTGGTGCGGACGGAGCCTCAGGGGATCCGCTACAAGTTCAATGCCCCTGTGGGCAGGGACAGCTCCAACCAGTATTCCTGGCACTACACCCCATGGACCAAATGCTCCAGGCTGTGTGCAGGGGGTGAGGTTTGACCCCATTTTGGTTTGGAGGGATACAAGTCTGCATTGCTGGGACTCCCACTGCTGTGTCTGGGCCGCAGAGACAGAGCACGGCCAGCGGTGTCTGCTCTGCTCTGCCCTGCTCTGCTCTGCTCTGCTCTGCCCTGCTCTGCCCTGCTCTGCTCTGCTCTGCTCTGCTCTGTCCTGCTCTGCTCTGCTCTGCTCTGCTCTGCTCTGCTCTGCTCTGCTCTGCCCTGCTCTGCTCTGCTCTGCTCTGCTCTGAAGGAGCTCTCGGGTCTCTCCACATTCCCACCCTGCACTGCCAACACAACCCTGTGGGCAGAGTGCCCGGGCAAACAACCTGGGGGTCACTTGCAGCTGGAACAGAGGTGTGGGTGGTGGTGGTGGTGGGAGGTGGCATATCATAGAATCATGGAATGGTTTGGGTTGAGTCTTAAAGCCCACCTCCTTCCACCCCCTGCCATGGGCAGGGACACCTTCCACCAGCCCAGGCTGCTCCAAGCCCCGTCCAACCTGGCCTTGGACACTCCCAGGGATCCAGGGGCAGCCACAGCTGCTCTGGGCAACCTGTGCCAGGGCCTCCCCACCCTCACAGCCAAGAATTCCTTCCCAATATCCCACCTATCCCTGCCCTCTGGCAGTGGGAGGCCATTCCCCCTTGTGCTGTCCCTCCAGGCCCTTTTAAACCCATTTATTTATGCAATACATCAAATCATGGAATAGCTTTAGATTGGGAGGCACCTTAAAGCCCATCCAGTTCCACCCCCTGCCACGGGCATGGACACCTTCCACTAGATCAGGTTGCTCCAAGTCCCATCCAACCTGGCCTTGGACACTTCCAGGGGTGGGGAAGGACACATTGGTCGATCACAGCAGCACCTCTGGCCTCAGATCCACATGTCTGTGAACAGAAACACCACTGGTCCTTCCCTGAATCCCCTGAGCTGGTTCCCATTGGGATTGACACCAAAATTGGGCCATGTCTTGTGGCTCTGGAGAGCTTGGCTATGAGGGACTGAGCTGGTATTCAGAAGAGAAGACCTTAATAATGTTCCCTGTTTAAAGCTCAAGGCCCTGACCTGGTCTTGTGTGCTAGACCTCAACCAAGAGTTTGTCCCTCCTTGTTCCAACTATTCCCCTAGTGCTGCCCAGAAAATGTCACAAGGCCAAGGTTAGAACAGGTTTATTTGAGGATGAGACCCTTGGAATGCTTTGAACCTCCATCCTCTGACATGCCCTGTCTGGTGACCTTTAGAATCATAGATTTATAAAATCATTAAGATTGGAAAGATCCAAGACCATGGAGTCCAACCTGTGACCAATCCTCACCTTGCCAACTAGACCAGAGCACTGAGTGCCACATCCAGTTGTTGACACCATCATTTCACACCCCCAGTTTTTACTGGAGATGTCAGAGGAGGCCTTGGCATGAATAGAAAAGTAGGTTTAGGCTTGAGGTGCAGGGACAAGTGGCTGCTGTCACATCCCCCCATGGGAGCAGAGCTGTGGGGCCAGTTCAGTGTAAACCCTCAGCGTCCCCCTCTCTTTCCCTCTTGCCTCTTTTCTCTTGGCAGGCAGCCAGATCCAGTCTGTGGTGTGCAGAAAACTTTCTGATGGCTCAACTGTCTCCAACCATTTCTGCAGCCCTGAAACCAAACTGCTGGAGAGGCAGAGGCCGTGCAACACGGAGCCATGTCCCCCGGCGTGAGTCCCGTGGCAGGGAGCAGGTGGAGGGAGGGAGGGAGGGTGGGAAAGCCAATGTGGAAAAGGGTGAAATTCCCCCCTGTCTGCCAGTCCTGAGTCAGAGTCCCCCACCACAGCAAAACAAAAAAAAATCCTGTTGATCAGGTAACACACAAAATGATCCAATTATTCCAAAATTATTCCAGAGGATCCTTTCCCACCTTCTACCAGTTCTAAACCAGGATGACACCAACATGTGTGATGCTGGTAGGGTATCCAGGGGTGACAGGGGTGACACTGCCTGGCTGGAGCAGCTCTGTTGCAGAAGAGGGGCAGTTTTCTGCTCCCAGATGCTCAGTGAGTCCCTCCAAAGCTGTCTCAGCACATCTCTATCTGTCCTTGCCCCTCTCTTGAAGGGAAGGGGAGATGTGGAGGAACAATGTGGTTCAGCCAGAGCTACCTGGGAGGCTGTGGCCAGAATAGGACCAAGGGCTGAGTGCAGGAGCATGAGGACAAGCCTGGCCCACTGTGCTCCTCCCAAGCTTTGCTGTTTGTCCTGTCCCCAGGTGGGTGATTGGGAACTGGTCCGAGTGCAGCCGGAGCTGCAATGAGGGCGTCCGCACGCGCAGCGTCTTCTGCAAGCGCAAGATCTCCACCACTGAGGAGAAGACCTTGGATGATGCTTCTTGCTCTCACCCACGGCCAAAGATGCTGGAGCCCTGTAACAACCAGACGTGCCCTCCAGAGTGGGTGGCCCTGGACTGGTCAGAGGTAAGAGCCAAAGGAGGGGCATGGAGATGGGGAAGGGTGTGAGGAGCAGCTGAGGGCACTTGGCTGGTTCAGCTGGAGCAGAGGACACTGAGGGGAGACTCCTCGGGGGCTGCAGCTCCTCCCGAGGGGAGACAGAGGGGCAGGTGCTGAGCTCTGCTCTGGGAGCAGGGACAGGAGCCAGGGAAGGGCTGGAGCTGTGCCAGGGGGGCTGGGATGGATCTCAGGGAAAGGTTCTTCCCCCAGAGGGTGCTGGGGCCCTGCCCAGGCTCCCCAGGGCACTGGGCACGGCCCCAAGGCTGCCAGAGCTCCAGGAGCGTTTGGACAACGCTCTGAGGGACAGGGGGGGATTGTTGGGGTGTCCTGGGCAGGGCCAGGAGTGAGACTGGATGGTCCTTGTGGGACCCTTCCAGCTCAGGATATTCTGTGATTCTGTGATAACAAAAGCCCTCAGAGGGTCCTGAGAGTGTCTCTGACAGTGTCAATCACCAGGCCAGAGCTCCCCGCTGAGAGCATAATGTGGGGAAGAGTCTTGTAGCTCAGGACACAGCGAAGGTGGGAGGACACATCAGGGAGCCAGAACTGCCCCTCTCTGCTCCTTGCTGGACCCCTGACCTGTGTCCCCTGTGTCCCCTGTGTCCCCTCCCTGCAGTGCACCCCGAACTGCGGCCCCGGCTTCCGCCACCGCATCGTCCTGTGCAAGAGCGGCGACCACAGCACGACCCTGCCCACGGCCCAGTGCCACGAGGCCTCCAAGCCCCCCACCAGCATGAGGTGCAACCTGCGGCGCTGCCCCCCGCCCCGCTGGGTCACCGGCGAGTGGGGAGAGGTAGGGACACCCCAGCCCCTCAAATCCTCGTGCACATGAGACTTTACCAGCCAGCACAACCCCGTGTGGCCACCACAACTCTCTGGGACCCTATGGCAGGGTTCCTTGCTCCCTCTTGGCTCAGAAGGCCATGTGATGGTGGCCCAAGGGCACAGCTGACCCAGGAGTCTCCCAGGTCTAGCAGGGCCCCATAGAGGTTGTGTGAGGGCCACCATGGCTACCTGGGGTCAGCAGGGCTGTAAGTGGCCCAGCTCCATGTAGGACCACTGCTGGTCCCCCCCCAGCAGCCCAACAGGGCAGCACTGATGGTCCATCCTTCCTTCAACACCCCTCAACCTGCAGGGTGACATCAGGGTGCAGGAGGCCTGAGAATGGGCAGTGGTTTAGGGCAGGATGGAGAGATCCTCCCTGAGTCCTGGAGATTCAAACCAAGCCTTTTGGGAAGCAGGATAACAGCACTCAGTCATGCCAGGAGGTCCCTGGGGAGGGAAGGGATGACCACATCCAGCACCCTTTGCACCTCCCAGCACCCATCTGTGCCCTTCCCACCACGTTCCTAAAGCCGTGGTGGCCCCTGCAGCTCCCTGTGTGCTGTCCCCACAGTGCTCTGCCCACTGTGGCCTTGGCCAGCAGAGAAGATCCGTCCAGTGCCTGGCACACACCGGGCAACCATCCAGTGACTGTGTGGAGGCCCTGCAGCCCCCGGGGATGCAGCAGTGCGAGACCAAGTGCGAGTCGGGACCTACGGACAACCCTGAGGGTGAGGGGAATGGGGTCTCTGGGATGGGAAATGTGGGACACTGCCAGCTCAGGGGCTGTGTGGGCCAGGGACACCAGAGCCAGCCCAGCCTGAGCTGGGCTCTGGGGTGAGGAGACCCCATCCCTGGAAGTGTCCAAGGCCAGGTTGGATGGGGCTTGGAGCAACCTGGTCTAGTGGAAGGTGTCACTGCTCATGGTAGTGAGTGGGACTGGATAATATTTAATGTTCCTTCCAATCCAAATCATTCCACAGAGTGGTTTGGGTTGCAAATGGGGCCATTCTGTGACCCAGTGCTGTCCCCCACAGTCCCAGACCAACCTGGTGTGCTGTGACCCTGAGAAGTGGAGCAACCTGGGGCCTTGATTTGAAGCCATGTGAGGACACTGAGGGCACTTGATGTGTTCAGCTGGAGAACAGGAGACTGAGGGGAGACCTCAGTGCAGTTCCAGCTCCCTGGGCAGGGGCAGAGGAGGGGCAGGACTGAGCTCTGCTCTGGGTGACAGGGACAGGAGCCAGGGAATGGCTGGAGCTGTGTCAGGGCAGGGTCAGGTTGGATCTCAGGGAGAGGTTCTTCCCCCAGAGGGTGGTTGGCACTGCCCAGGCTCCCCAGGGCAGTGGGCACAGCCCCAAGGCTGCCAGAGCTCCAGGAGAGTTTGGATGATCCTCTGGGGCACAGGATGTGACTCTTGGGGATGGGGCTGTGCAGGGCTGAGGGTTGGAATCAATGGTCTTTGTGGGTCCCTTCCAGCTCAGCATATTCTGTGAGCTGCACCTTGGCAGATCACAGCTGCATCTTGCTGCTTCCTGACAAGAACACCCTCAGGAGCTGGACACTGGGGTTCTCCTCACCTTGAGCCAGCTGTAACTCTGCTTCCTTCCCTCTGTCTCCCCCCCAGAGTGCAAGGATGTGAACAAGGTGGCCTACTGCCCGCTCGTCCTGAAGTTCAAGTTCTGCAGCCGGACCTACTTCCGACAGATGTGCTGTAAAACCTGCCAGGGGCATTAGGGACACAGCCTGACCCCCGTGGGAAAACTGGAAGGCAAAAGCTATGCCGGAGGGTCACCGAGCTGGGCCCTTCCCCTCCAACCTGGGGATCTCCCCTGGCTCCAACACAGACACTGCTTGTGCTTCCAGTGGGAGCCGGCGCCACCCAAAAACCCCCAAAGACCAGCACCCTTTGCCCCCTGAGCTTCATGATGGCAGGTTCCCAGTTAAACCACTGCAGCTCCCAGCATGGATGAGTGGTGGGAGAGTGGGAATGTGGGCAGGGCTATTACTTGAAGTTCTGATGTTGTTATTTATTAGTTGTGGGCCCAGGTCCTGCCAGCGGGGGAAGTGGCACCATTCACCTCATCCTGTTCCACGCCCACGTTCCGAGGGCATCCCGGAGCACCGTGGTCTGCAGTGGGAGCCTGAGCACACCCAGGGGTGCTGCCATTCCCTCGGGATTCCAGGGGAGACAGGGAGGAGGCTCTGGGTGCCTCGGGTGACGAGTGTGGCATGTGGCTCCTGAGGAAGAGCTGCAGTGGGAAGTGGGGTTGGAGCAGGAATTATGTTTGCATCCCGTCACCTTGGGACCTGCAGCAGGGGAGAGGGTGCAGGTCACTCCATGGTGACACCAGTTTAACTGGGAGAGGGGGGTTATTCAAACACTCACAATGACCTACTTTGGTTGGGGGGTCCCCCTATTTTTCCTGTCACTTTATGGCCATGTTTATTCCTCAAAGCATGAGCTGAGGTTGGGACTGAGGTGTGCTCGGGGTTACAGTCACTTCATGGGCATCAAAGCCATGCTGGGCTGCAGGGAGCAAAGCAAAGGAGATACAGGACAAGGACTGTCCTGTCACAGTGTCCCCATGGCCCTGACTCAGGATGAGCCTGCAGGTCCTGCCCAGAGAATGCCAAAGCCTCTGAGGCCGCTTTGCCTCCAAAGGTGCTTTACTTCCGAAGGTGCTTTGCCTCCAAAAGGTGCTTTGCCTCCAAAAGGTGCTTTTCCTCCCAAAGGCAGCCTGGCCATGTGCCACTGTGGCCTCGGGGGGCCAGTCCCAGTGCCACCCACTCCTCTGCCCACAGGAGACCTCTGGTGATGGGAAAAGAGCAGGCTTGACATTCCTCCAGGTCACCTCCTGCCCAAATCTGGGCCAACACGTGTCTTATCTGTGCAGAGGAGACCTGACTTCAAATCTCCAAAGCACATTCTTTCTGTTACCATTATTGTTGTTATCACTACTATTTGCCACATCCCAAAGATGGGAAATCTCATCCAAAGCCATGTGATTTTCCTCTGGGGTCATCCCTACCGTGCAGGGAGGGGCCAGCCCTCTTTCCCCAGAGCAAACCTCTGCACTCTCCCAGCCTGTCTGTGTTACTCTACCATCTGTATTTTAATTCTCACCTGCTCCTCAGCCGATTCGCAGCTTCTCTGGTGCTCAGCAAACCCCGTCTGGCTGAGGGTCCTCATTTGTCTTCCTTCCTGGTGCCATGCTCCATTCTGACATTTTGGTGAGGGGAAGGGGGTGTTTTCACCTTTTTATATAGATATATATATATAATGAAAAATGTTTAACACACTAACTCTGAGGAGGAGCGACGTTAACGGCATGATTTATAATAAAGGAGTAGCTACGATCCCGGGCACAGCTCCTGGTCCCAGTCGTGTCTCATCCCACACCACCACCATCCTTGTGCCAAAGGAGGGGGTTGGGACCAGGGGAGGTTTTTCTCAAGGGACTGGAGAAGGTTCAGAGAGGTGGAGATCTACCTAGAGCTGATGTGGGACATGTAGGGTCACAGAGACCCCGTGTTGGTAATGCTGGTCTGGGCCAGCAGGTCCAGGGAGGGGATTCTGCCCCTCTGCCCCCCTCAGGTGAGACCCCACCTGCAGAGCTGCCTCCAGCTCTGGGGTCTCCAACATCTGAAGGATGTGGGGCTGCTGGAGCAAGTCCAGAGGAGGCCACAGAGATGCTCCAGGGCTGGAGCCCCTCTGCTCTGGATCAGGCTGGGAGAGCTGGGGGGGTTCCCCTGGAGAAGAGAAGCTCCAGGGAGACCTGAGAGCCCCTTGCAGGGCCTGAAGGGGCTCCAGGAGAGCTGGAGAGGGACTGGGGACAAGGGAGGGAGGGACAGGACACAGGGAATGGCTTCCCAGTGCCAGAGGGCAGGGTGAGATGGGATACTGGGAAGGAATTGTTCCCTGTGAGGGTGGGGAGGGGTTGGGATGGAATTCCCAGAGAAGCTGTGGCTGCCCCATCCCTGGAAGTGTCGAAGGCCAGTTTGGAGCAAACTGGGCTAGTGGAAGGTGTCCCTGCCCAGGGCAGGGGGGTTTAAGTTCCCTTCCAACCCAAACCATTCCATGGTTCTGTGATCTCGGGACAGTGTGTCCAGGGGACAGAGGGGATGTGGCAGTCAGAGCTGTCCTTGGCTTCCTGCCACACTGATGGATCATCTCTGCTCCTCAAGTGTGGCCTTTTTTATTTAAAAGACCTGAAAGAAAAAAAAAGCAGCAACCAGAAGCATCTTGTTCCTAAAACCACATCAAAGCAGAGCTTTCCCCAGCACTGACAGGCCACCCCTGCACAGGTCACATCGACCTGTCACCACAGGGTGGGGACAGGTTTTATGGAGGCTTTGAGCATCCCTGCCAGACCTCACCAAGCATCCACTTGCTCACCCAGGTGGGTGGCCCCCACAACCAGCAGCAGAGGTGGGGACACTGTTGGACAGGGTCACCCCATGGCAGCAGAGCCACTCTTGTCCTCCCCACCCCCAGCAAACCCTCACGAAAGGAGGAAGTGGGAGGAGAGGAGAAAAATTAGTTGCAATTTGTAGTTGCAGCAGAAACACAAAGTGCTCCGGGATGGCACCAGAGCCTCGGTGACAGGACCCCCGAGCACCCTCGGGGGCAGGACACAGGGACACCATGGTGAGTGCAAGAGGCCCCTCCTGGGGCCCCCCCACCCTGTCCCCCTCAGGCCCCCGGGGATGTCACACCTCTTCCTGCCACCTCAGAGCCACCTCAGGCCTGTCCTCTCCTGCTCCCATCTTGCTGCTTTCTGGAAGGTGCCAGGAGCCTGCCCAGTGTCCCTGCAGCAGAGGGGACAGAGTTCCCAGGCTTGGGGACAGGGACAGTGCTGGGGCTGGGTGAAGAGCTGGGGCAGGACACAGAGGTGGGGAGCAGCCAGGGATGGGTGCCAGTGCTGGGTGCTGGGTTGGTGTCCCCCAGAGCAGGATGGAGCCCACCAGGGGATGAGCCTGGGCTGGCACAAAGTGGGTTTGATTTTGCTGTGGTACCCACGGGAGAACCTTGTGTTCCTCCCAACCCAACTTCCCACCAGAGCTTCTGGTTTTGGGGCGCTGATGATGTCAGAGGGGGGTGGGCAGAGTGTGGGGTGGTGGGTGCCAGCCCTGTGGTCCAGGTCAGGGGTGTTTGCCCCCATGGTTGGCCCTTGCCCCTGGGCAGATGCAGGGAGCAGGGGCTGCTGGCAGCACATGGGACTGCTGCAAGGCCAGTGGCCACATCTGGAAGTTGCTCTGGAGGCAGAAGAGGAAGATGAAAGCTCTGAAAATTAGGAAGATGCTCAGACATGGAGGGAGGGTCTGCACAGCGGGATCCTCCAGCCCATGGCCCTGCTCTTGGGGGGATGGTGCTCCCAGCCACCCAGACAGGGTGGTGGCCAGGCTGAAACCGAAGCTTCTCCCACCCACGGCTGCAGCTGCCACCCCCGACAGCCTGCTCAGCTGCTGCACCCCAGAGACACGGCCACTGTCCCCTCCCCATGGCCACTGACCCCTCCCCACCACCCCCCAACACCTGGAGATGTTTTGTGCCTTCTCTGAGGGCCATGGGGCTGCACAGCCAAGCCCCCAACCCCTTCCAGCCCCCAGCCCTAACCCCTGCCTGTGCCTGGTTGTGACAGTGATGTGACAGCCCCGCTGCTCTTCTCGAGGTTTCCGGTGGTTTTAAGGTGTTGCAGCCTCTGGGCCTGCCCTGTCTTGAGATAAACCACCTTGGGCTGCATCCGCTCCCTGCTCAGGGCTTGCAGGCTTTTTTGGTGGTTTAGGCCTTGGCTTTGAAGAAAAACATGATGTTTTGCAAGTGCTGCCACAGGGCTGCTCCCCTCCCTGTCTGAGCTCCAGGGGCATCCAGAGCCCCAGTGGTGACAGTCCCCATCCCACACTCCTGGGGATGCTGATGGGTTCCTCTTGTGTCACCTGCTGTGCATGGAATCACTGTTGAAGAAAAGTTCCTCATGCACAGAGGCTGCAAAGGGCAGCTGGAAGGTCAGGGGTGGGCAAAAGCTTCTCCCTGCTTGGCATGAGGATGAAATGGCTTAGGGGAGGTGTTTGGTCCAGTCCTCCTTCCCTGGGGACCCCTGTGGGGAGGTTGTGGAGCTGCTGCTCTCCAGCTCAGCCCTTATGTTGGCCTGGGGCAGAGGAGGGGACCTGGACAGAGGAGACTGAGGAACTGCTGCCCCAAACCTCTAAAAGCAAATTTTGTGCCCCCACTCCTGCAGGGTGCTGCCTGCAGCCCCATCCCCTGGGGGCTCACTGGGCACCAAGCTTGGGCAATGCCAAGGCTTTGAGGGATCATAATTTCTCTTCATCCTCCCCCAAGATTTTAGTGAGCCCTGGCCCTGCAAACCCCTTGGGATGTGCTCAGGGAAGCCAGGCAGACCCTTCATTTAAAGTGAGCCAGTGTTTTCCTCACAGCTGAGAGCCAGGAAAGCACCTGAGCTGGCCCAGAGGAAGAGGAGGGGGCGAAGGCACACGCTCACCCCTGACAGCTCTGAGCAGTCATGTGACTGAAGGAGAAGCTCTGGGTGTCAGATCAAAACCTCTGAGCTTTCAGTGCAGGAAATGCTCATATTTGCCTTAATTTGGTGCCAGAAGCAGTGCCAGAGGGTTTGGGGGGATGGGGACAGGGAACAGAGGTGTTTGGCCCCCCATGGGCTCTTCCTGGCTCTCTCCTCTCTGCCTGAGGCTCAGGGTTTTGGCTGGAGCTGAGCAGCTCCCTGGGTGACAGCAAAGTGACCTGGAGTGGGTGACTGAGCCCACCTGCATTTTTCCAGGTGGATTTTCTAGGGGATATTAGGATGGAAGGCAGGAACAGGAGGGAAAGGCAAGAAAAAGACCCATAAACAATGAACAGAAGGAAGAGGAGAAACTCCCCCAGTGGTTTCAGGCTGTGTGAGCAGCCCCATTACCCCTTGGACCCCCCGAGCTGACCCAGCTCCAAAGCCAAAAGCTCCTTCACCAGCCAAGGGGGTTTGAGTTGCATTTGGGGTTTGGGGGGCCATGGGTGGTGTTTTGGGTTGCAAAGCCCAGTGAGGAGGGAGGTGGGCAGGGGGAGCAGCATGATGGTGCTGAGCTCCACGTCCCAAAACAGTCCCTTCATCCCCCATCCCGATGGTGCTGGGTGGTGATGAACCCCCAAGGGTGGTGTAGGGGACTGTGAAAACCAGGGGCTCATAGTAGTGTCCAGTGATATCGGGGTCCAGAGGCCTGAAATCTTGAGAGGCAGCAGGAAAATGCAGTAAAAGGGGAAGAGGAGAAAAGGGAAATGGTAAGAGTAACAGGCCAGGGGCGACGGGGGAGAAGTGAAATTGGTGACAGAGCACTGGGGGTAAAAGAGGAACCACAAGGGACAGGCCCAGGGGGGGCCACAGGCAGGGCCAGACAGGGTGTCCCCTCCAGCATCTCACCAGGGGCCACATGGGCACCACAGCTGTGCCCAGCACCTTCCCCCCGCGGCCTCAAGGCCGAGGGCAGCCCTTTGGGGAGTTTTTGCACAGGCAAATCTCACCCCCCACTCCCAGGGCTGTGTTTACCCCACAGGAGCTTAAACCACAGCCCAGTTTTCCTGCTCTGCCCCAGACAGAGCTGGACAAGTTGGGGGGCAGCTGGAAAGAGGGTGCTGGTGTCACCCTGGGCAGGGGGAAATGGTAATGGAGGCACAGTGGCACCTCTGCCCTGATATGAAGAGGATGTGGGTGGGCAGAGGATGCCACCACCACCCTTCCCCTGTGTTATTCTGGTGCCCCTTTGACTCATAAGCAGAGCCTCTGCATCAGCTGCTTTGTTAGAGCTTCGTTAAGCTCTGCAAGGAGCAGGGGTGATGGTGCAGATGTGCCCACAGTCTTAGCACCCTGTCTGCTCCTCACCCTGTGCCAGACCTGTGGTGGGGAGGGATCCAGCCAGAGGGGTGGGGCGAGGCCTGGTGCACTGGATTTGGAGCTTTGGGAGCTCCCAGCTTGGCCAAAGCCCCTCATTGCACCTATTTTGGAGCTACAGCTGAGCTGGGGCCAATCACAGCTCCCAGCAGCTCCATGGGAGTTTTGGAGCTCCCAGCAGTGGTGCCCTGTGACACAGTCCCTGTGTCCCTGCAGGGCAGCAAGGAGCGCTTCCACTGGCAGAGCCACAATGTGAAGCAGAGCGGCGTGGACGACATGGTGCTGCTCTCCAAGATCAACGAGGAGGCCATCGTGGAGAACCTCAAGAAGCGTTTTATGGATGACTTCATCTTTGTATCCTTCCCAGGGCAGCAGGATGGGCACAGGGAGCAGCAGGAATGGGCTCCAAGGCTTTGCCACTATGTGGGACAAACTTGGGCTGCCCCAGTGCTTGCAGAGTGTCCTGTCCTCACCCTGATGGAACAGGATTGGGGTCAGCTGGGGGAATGCTGCCATTCCCAAACTGACTTGCACTTGGCACCCAGCAACCAAGACACCCATCCTGCCATGCCCTGGGACCCACTTTGGTCCTTCCTTTGTGGCCACAAAGCCCTGAGCAAAGCCCCTCATCCTCTGTCTCCCACTGCTCCTGCACACCTGAGACCCACCTGCCTGTGACAAGGGGGCCAGACCCCCAGGTAGTGACCATTGTCCCCTGTTGCTGCCACCACCCTCCCCAATGCCCACAGTGTGGCTGCTCTGCACCCACAGCAAACCCAGGCAAACACTGGGTGGAGCAGGAGCATCCCTGCAGGCACAGGGAGGAGGTGCCACCCCTGACTCCCACCAGTGTCAGGACACATGGGACACCCTCACCCAGCACAGGGAACAAAGCTCCCTCCCTGCCCAGTGTTGTCCCCCTGTGCCATCCCCAGCCCAGTCCCTGCTCCCACCCCAGAGCTGACCCTCAGAGCACGAGGCACTCTCAGGCCTGGGGCTGTGGGTGTCCCCAAGCCCTTCCTTGCTCACCCCACACCTCTCTGGGGACGTGGCTGGCTCAGCACCACCATCCCAGCTCCACCTGCACCCCAGACCCCCTGGGGGCAGAGCAGGGCACGGTGGGGGCTGTCTGGGCTGTCTCCTGCCCACCCTGCTGGCTGTGGTTTCCCCAAAGATGCAGCTCTGTCCTTACAAGGCGATGCTGTCCTGGCCAGGCAGACACAGCCTCCTCCCCAACAGCCCCACGTGTGCTTAGGGGCTGGCTTTGGGGTTGGTTTTTTTTTTCATTTTGGAGGAAAAGGATACTCCACGCAGCGTCTTTCTTCCTTTTTTTTTGTGCTGCTGCCCACAGGGCTCCATCCAGCTGTGACTCAGTGTCCTGTACTTCTGCATTTCCCAGAGAAGCCCCTCTCTTCCTGCCCTTTGGTCACTCCCCCCCTGCCCTGCTCTCAGGTGGGACAAAAACAGGACACCAAGGGTTCAGAGTAATCCCACTGGCACCACTCTGTCCTCAGCCTCCATCTCCCCATGGTCCTGGCGGCTCATTCCCATCCAGCTGCTGTGCCATTTCCAGGTGCAATTCCCTGATTTTCCGTTCTGCTCACACTGAGTTACCTGGACATGCTGCAGGCAGGGGCTGAGGCAGCAGAGTGGCAGCAGGGAAAAGCAAGAGCCACAGTTTCTTCCCTCTCAGTGCCTCAGTTTCCCTGACTGGAAAACAGGGATGGGTTCCTGCTGCAGAGTGAGTGTGAGCAGAGGGTGAATTCCAGGAGACTGGGATGCTGGAGATGCCCCATTTGGAGCAGATCCTCAGCCAGGCCAGGGAGCTGAGGGGGTGCTCCTGCTGTGCCCTGTGTCTCTCACACCACTGGGGACACCTCAGAGTTGAGGGGGTGAAGCCAAGTCGTGGCAGCTTCCAAGTGGAAAACCCTCGTGGCATTCCTGGTGCAGCTTCCAGGGTGTGATAGGGACCCCAAAACCACCCTCCTGCCATTGCCCTGATGCTGCCTCGAGGGTGGGATTGGGCAGTGGGAAGGGAAAGGAGACAGAGACCTGAACCTGCCACCCAGACCTACATCGGGCCCGTGCTCATCTCCGTGAACCCCTTCAAGCAGATGCCGTATTTCACCGACCGGGAGATCGAGCTGTACCAGGGCGCGGTGAGGCTGCCTCGGGCACTTTGGGTTCCAAACCAAGGGGTTTTGAACCCTTCTTTTGGGTATAAAAACCCCAGGGGTGTCCCCTGAGGGTTCCCCTCCTCCCCAGCCCTTTGGCTGCTGCAGGGGTCAGTGCTCCTGAGCACATCAGTAATGAGGCTCAGCAGCAAACCCACATTCCTGGGAAATTCAGCTCATAAATCTGCACCAAAGCAATCCAAACATGGTAAAATGCAGCCCAAGTGGCTCTGCCCTGATGAGCTTCTCAGGGAGGAGGGGAGAGTCAAAAAACCTCGGATGTGCTGCTGATGAGCTCATGTTCGTGGGAAGAGACTCGTTCCCATGTGGGGAAAGTTAACGGGATTTGGGGAGGGGCTCAGGGAGGGGGGCTGGTGGCTGCTCTGTGCTCAGCACTGCTGTCCCTGTCCCCTGTTTAGGCTCAGTATGAAAATCCTCCCCACATCTACGCCCTGACTGACAACATGTACCGGAACATGCTGATTGATGGGGAGAACCAGTGTGTCATCATCAGGTACTGGGAAACACTGGGTACAGCTGGGACCCCATGTCACTGCTCTGGGACTGGCTGTCCCCCCCGCCCCTTCTCCCCACACCTCGGGGCTTCCCAGTTAAATGCAGCAGCCAAGTGATGGCAAGAAGTGGCTGGAGTGTCCTGGGGCACATTGTGGTGTCTGGATGGACCCCGATGTCCTGGGCCACTGGGTGGTCCCAGGCAGGGCCAGAGCCTTGTGCAATGCACCTTTCCGGTGGAGTGTTGCAAGGGAAATGGTCAGGATGTGGGGCAAGGCCAGAGACTTCCTCTTGAGGCTCCCAGGTCTCCCTCCTCCCCTCCAAAACCCAGCAACAAGAAATGCAACATCTCACTGGGCAGTGCTCTGGTCCCACTTATACCCCAGAGCACCTGGGCAGTCCCGTCCATAGGGGGGAGGTCATAGTCCCCAAAATTCGCTGTCACCCCCTGGTCCTGCTCCAGCATCGCCCCCTGAAGCCCCCCAGGGCGGGTGACTCTGGTGGGACCATCTCACAGCCTCCTCTGCTTTGCCATTTGCACAGCGGAGAAAGCGGGGCCGGGAAAACGGTGGCGGCAAAATACATCATGGGCTACATCTCCAAAGTGTCCGGGGGTGGGGACAAAGTGCAGGTAGGTCTGTGGTCACCCCTGCCATGGGGCACTTCACCTCCCAAGCTCTCCCCACCACCCCAGCCCCGGATCCCCCCACAGAGCAGCCGCTTCTGGGCTGGGGACACACAAAGTCCCCAACTCCAGGGCAGTGGGGCACAGCTGGGTGGCCCCTCCAGCTCAGCCCTGTCCTTGCTCTGCCCCCAGCACGTGAAGGACATCATCCTGCAGTCCAACCCACTGCTGGAAGCCTTTGGAAATGCCAAAACTGTCCGGAACAACAACTCCAGCCGCTTTGTGAGTCACCAGGGCAGTGCAGGGGGTCACAGAACCACAGACAAATTTAGGTTAAAAAAGACCTTTAAGATCATCGAGTCCAGTCATTAACCCAGCACTGCCAAGGTCACCCCACGTCCCCAGGTGCCACATCCACACAGCTTTTTAAATCCTTCCAGGGATGGTGACTCCAGCAGTGCCCTGGGCAGCCTGTGCCTGACCACCCTTTCAGTGAAGGAATTTTTCCTAAACCTTCCTTGGGGCAATTTGAAGCCATTTCCTCTTGTCCTGTTGTCCTGCTGCTTATTACCTGGGAGGAGAGACCGACCCACACTTGGCTCCAACTCCTTCCAGGCAGTTGTAGAGAGCAAAGAGGTTTCCACAGAAGCAGGGATACACATCCCAGCAATGCTCCTCACGTGGAGGGAAAAAGGGGAGAGCAGCCAGGGCTGGGGGGAGTGAGGAATCCCAGCAGGGCCGTGGCTCAGAGCAGCATCTGTGCCGGGGCAGGGGAAGTACTTCGAGATCCAGTTCAGCCGGGGCGGAGAACCCGACGGGGGGAAGATCTCCAACTTCCTGCTGGAGAAGTCGCGAGTGGTGAGCCAGAACGAGTGCGAGAGGAATTTCCACATCTACTACCAGGTACTGGGGTGGTCAGGAGCCGCCGGGCTGGGAGGGGGAGCCAGAGACCAGGTAACCGCAGCTCCTCATTCCCTCGAAGCTCATTGAAGGGGCGTCCCAAGAGCAGCGACAGAACCTGGGCATCATGAATCCGGATTATTACTATTACCTGAACCAGACGGACACCTACCAGGTGGAGGGCACGGATGACCGCAGCGACTTCCATGAGACCATGGTGAGTGCCCGGGAGGGGGGTCCCTAAAGCCTCCGCGGCTGGGCGGGGGCTGACGGGCTCCCTGCCCCCCAGAATGCCATGCAGGTCATCGGCATCCGGGGCGAGGACCAGCAGCTGGTGCTGCAGATCGTGGCGGGGATCCTCCACCTGGGAAACATCAGCTTTCGGGAGGAAGGGAACTACGCCCGGGTGGAAAACGCGGACTGTGAGTAGCCAAGTAGCTCCAGCGGAGGGTGGGTGGGGATGGTCACAGAGACCCCTGGAAATGAGGGGCAAATTGTGTCACAAATTCCCCGGCAGAGGAGGGAGACAGCAGCACCTTAGAGAAGGAGAAACTAAGCCAGCAAGCAAATGACTCAAGCAGGGCTTGATTAGCAAGGGGATGGGTGGCAGGAGTCGCTGTGATTTGGCAGAGGAAGGACCCAGCCCGTGTCCCCACTCACTGCTGTCCTTGGCACTCGGACGGGACTGGGGGTTCCAGCGGTGCTGTGGGTGTACAGGCAACCCTGAGCACCCCACTGCTCTGCCCAGCCCTGGCCTTCCCTGCCTACCTGCTGGGGGTCGACCAGGACCGCCTGAACGAGAAGGTGACCAGCAGGAAGATGGACAGCAAGTGGGGCGGCCGTTCTGAGTCCATCACCGTCACCCTCAACGTGGAGCAGGCGGCCTACACCCGCGACGCCCTGGCCAAGGGGCTCTACGCCCGTGTCTTCGACTACCTTGTGGAGGTGGGTGGTCCTCTGGGGGTCACCATCTGCTCCAGAGTGAGCCACTGCCACTGCCTTGCACCCCTGGTGATGGCTTGTCCCCTCTCCCCACAGTCCATCAACAGGGCCATGCAGAAACCGTACGAGGAGTACAGCATTGGGGTGCTGGACATCTACGGCTTCGAGATATTCCAGGTGTGTGTTCACAGGATCACGGAATATCCTGAGTTGGAAAGGACGCACAAGGATCATCAGTCCAGCTCCTGACCCTGCACAGGACACCCCAACAATCCCACCCTGTCCCTGAGAGCTTTACCCAAACTTTCCTTGAACTCTTTGCATGACCACTGCCCTGGGGAGCCTGTTTCAGTGCCTGACCACCTGCTAGGGGAAGAAGCTTTTCTTAATATCCAACCCAAACCTCCCCTGACAACTTCAGGCCATTCCCTTGGGTTCTGTCACTGGTCACCACAGAGATCAGTGTCTGCCTCTCCTCTTACCCTCACGAGGAAGTTGTTGCTTTGCTATAGGAGTCCAGCTGGGAATGTCCTTCCCTGCTCCTACAGCAAGGAGAGCAGCTGGATCAGGGGGCTGGCAGACCCCAAGAAGGGTCCCTGGAGCAGCACCCAAAGGCTCTGTTGGTTGAGGTCCCCCAAATAAGCCAGAGGAGCAGAAGACAACTCAGCCCTGCTTTCTCTTTCATCTTTTGTACTTGTGCAGAAAAACGGCTTTGAGCAATTCTGCATTAACTTTGTGAATGAGAAGCTGCAGCAGATCTTCATAGAGCTGACCCTGAAGGCAGAGCAGGTACAGGGGGTGCTGGGCTGGGGGGCAGCAGGGCTGTGCCAGCATCCCAGTTCCTGCATCCTCCCTCCTCCCTGGCACAGCTGGAGCAGGGGGGCTGCAGTGTATCCCAGGGGCTCAGGAGCCCACACAGCTCTCCCTGTGCCTCCCCAGGAGGAATATGTGCAGGAGGGCATCAAGTGGACCCAGATCCAGTACTTCAACAACAAGGTGGTGTGTGACCTGATAGAGAACAAGCTGGTGAGTGGGGACCCCTCTGCCAGGGGAGGCTTTCTCAGGGAGCAGAGGCACCCAGGAGTGGGACTGGGTGCTGTTAAGGATGGGTGGCAGAAGCCAGACCTAATGGGGAGCAGAGAATCATAGAATGGTTTGGGTTGGAAGGAACCTGAAAGCCCATTTCATTCCACCCCCTGCCATGGGCAGGGACACCCTCCACTAGAGCAGGTTGCTCCAACCTGGACTTGAACCTTGCCTCTCCCTGGGAGAACCTTGACTTTCCTCTGCATCGTTAACCTAAGCTGAGGATCAGCATGAAACAGCTTTGACCAGCACAACCAAGTGCAGGATTGGGACCTTTGGACACCCGTGGTTTCCCTTTCCCTCTGCCAGAACCCCCCTGGGATCATGAGTGTCCTGGATGACGTCTGTGCCACCATGCACGCCACAGGGGAGGGCGCGGACCAGACGCTGCTGCAGAAGCTGCAGGCGGCCGTGGGCACCCACGAGCACTTCAACAGCTGGAGCTCAGGCTTTGTCATCCACCACTATGCAGGCAAGGTACAGCACCCCAGACTCCACACCCTGCACCCCACACCCTTCACCTGGCCACCAGGGCATGGGGCTGAGGTCCCCTCCTGTCCCCAGGTGTCCTACGATGTGAACGGCTTCTGTGAGCGCAACCGGGACGTGCTGTTCACTGACCTCATCGAGCTCATGCAGAGCAGTGAATTGTGAGTCCTGGCAGTTCTGGGGACACCCCAAAAGGGCTGGGGCACAGGGCAGCATCCTCAACATCCAGATCATAAGGGCTGATCCTGCTTTTGTGGGAACCACAGCTCGGGATGCTCAGCATCCTGCATCGCCCCACGGGTGCCCCAGGTGACATCCTCCCAGGTGACATCCCAGGGCTGCAGGGCTGGGAAAAGAGGGGCTCACCCACCAGCACTGACCCCACTGAGCCTGGGGAGCCTGGCAGCTCTCACCTGGGGACTGTCACCTCCCTTCCAGCGGTTTCATCCGGATGCTTTTCCCAGAAAAACTTGATTCTGACAAAAAGGGACGACCGACCACAGCAGGCTCCAAAATCAAGGTATGTCCCATGGGCTGCAGGACATGGGCTGCCCCTGGGTCAGCAGAGGGTGATGGGCTCCCACCAACACCTTTAATGCTCCAGAGGTCGATCCTTGCAACAGAAACAGGCCAACAACCTGGTGAACACGCTAATGAAGTGCACCCCACACTACATCCGCTGCATCAAACCCAACGAGACCAAGAAACCCCGGGACTGGGAGGAGAGCAGGTAACAGGGAGCCCACAGAGGCCAGGGAATGGGACACAGCCGTAGAGAGGTGGCCAGGACTAGCTTTCCTCCAAAAACTGGTCCCTCTGAGGTGCTCACAGATCCAGGGCAGCACGAGGAGTGTGTGGGGACACACCATCCCCTTTAGGTGCATCACCTGTCTGAGCCCCAAGAAGCTCTCACACCCATCCCTGTGCAAACAGGGGCCAAAGGGTGAGCCCAGCAGGTCCCACCCTGCCCTGCCATCCCACACTGTCCCTCCTGGCTCTGCAGGGTGAAGCACCAAGTCGAGTACCTGGGGCTGAAGGAGAACATCCGGGTGCGCCGGGCGGGATTCGCCTACCGCCGGCTCTTCCACAAATTCCTGCAACGGTGAGTGACCATGGGGGATTCATGTAATTCTTTAGATACTAATCGTTTTATAAATTTAGGATAAATTAATCCAACCCCCTGCCATGGGCAGGAACACCTTTCACTAGCCCAGGTTGCTCCCTGGCCTTGGACACTTCCAGGGATGGGGCAGCCACAGCTGCCCCGGGCAACCTGTGCCAGGGCCTCCCCACCCTCACAGGGAAGAATTTCTTCCCAATATCCCATCTAAACTTTCTCTCTTTCAATTTGAATCCTTTCCCCCTTGTCATGTCATTACCTGCTCTTGTGAAAGCACTTTATGTTGCTCTGAAGTATCAGGGGTAGTGGGGGCCCCAGATATCCTTCTCTTGTGTCCCAAGTTGGCCTCCCAGTGCTGTGGATCATGAAGACACAGCCAGGCAGCACCAGTACACAGTTGGCTGAAGTGGGTCCCTGTCTTTATGGGATGGGGGATGGCAGATCCCTGCAGTCCAGCTGTGACACAGCTTTTCATTAGGAAGAAATTCCTCCCTGTGAGGGTTCTGAGGCCCTGGCACAGGTTGCCCAGAGAAGCTGTGGCTGCCCCATCCCTGGAAGTGTCCAAGGCCAGGTTGGATGGGGCTTGGAGCCACCTGGGCTGGTGGAAGGTGTCCCTGCCCATGGCAGGAGGTGGGACGAGATGATCCCTTCCAACCCAAGCCAAGCCATTCCACAACTCCCTGATTCAGTGTCTGTCCCCACAGCTACGCCATCCTCACCCCCGAGACGTGGCCGTCGTGGCGCGGGGACGAGCGACAAGGGGTGCAGCACCTGCTGCGCTCCGTCCACATGGACCCCGACCAGTACCAGATGGGCCGGAGCAAAGTGTTCGTCAAGAACCCCGAGTCGGTGGGTGCCCCCGGCCCTGCACCCCTGGGGACACTGAGGGGGTGTCCTGGGCAGCCACGCTCAGCACCCCGTGTCCCTCCCAGCTCTTCCTCCTCGAGGAGATGCGAGAGAGGAAATTCGATGGCTTTGCCCGCGTGATCCAGAAGGCCTGGCGCCGGCACGTCGCCATCAGGAAGTACGAGCAGATGAGAGAGGAGGGTAAGGCCGGGCAAGGACATGGACACCAGCACCCCAGCACCCCTTTTAGGGGGCCTTTCATTAGGACAGCTCATCTACCAGAGTAGCATCCTGACTCTTAATGAGGAGAGGGGGTGAAGAGGAACCAGACCATGAGATGCCCAGAGTCTTTTCCCACATCTTGAAGGAGGGCACAGATTTCTTGCTCTCGCTTCCAGCCCTGGGAGGGGCTGTAGGACAGAAGCAGATCCTTGTGCTGTCTTGTTCTGCATTTCATTGCCTGCACAAGGATGGAGAGGAGTAGCTGGGAGTCAGCATTGGCAGAGGGGTGGGAAAGCCCAGTGGTCTCTGCCTGACCCCCCACAAGGGTTTCCCACCCTCCCAAACATGGAGTGAAAAATCAAGGAGGAAAATCCAGAAAGCAGCTGTGACCATCCCTCCTTCCCACAGCACAAGGGTTTTTGAAGGCAATCAATAGGTTTCAAAGCCAGCCAGGCTCAAGCAGCTGGGATTCCTCCCATGGCATAAAACAAGCCCCACTTCTTCCTGCCATGATCTGACACACAGCTACTTTGGGAGGGCTCTGAGCCGGCAGCACAGAGCCCTGTCTGACCAGAGTTACTTTGGGGTTCTTTCACAGCTGCCAGCATCCTCTACAACTTCAAGGAGCGGAGGAGGAACAGCATCAACCGGAATTTCGTGGGCGATTACCTGGGCATGGAGGAGCGGCCGGAGCTGCGGCAGTTCCTGGCCAAGCGGGAGCGGATCGACTTCGCCGACTCTGTCACCAAATATGACCGGAGGTTCAAGGTACATGGACACACCCATGGCTTGGCACTGGCCACGGTGGCTTTCCTTGGGTGGGATGTGGGGGGGGGGGCAATGCCCCTCAGCAAACACCCCTCACCCCCTCTCCTGCCCCTTTCCCAGCCCATCAAGCGGGATTTCATCCTCACCCCCAAGTATTTCTACCTGATTGGGCGGGAGAAGGTGAAGAAGGGCCCTGAGAAGGGGCAGATCAAGGAGGTGCTCAAGAAGAAGGTGGAGCTCCAGGCGGTGAGCGGAGTCTCGCTGAGGTGTGTCCCTTAGCTTGGGCTCCACATGGGGGTCACCTCAACTTCCCCCAGCCCCCCCGTGCCCTGGTGCCCCCAAGCCCCTTGTCCATGGAGGCACCAGATCATCAAGCCATGGGGAGGAGGCTCCCCACAGGATGCTTTGCAAATGGGGCTTTGGAGGTCTGGGAGTTTTCCAGCACCAGCCTGGCCTCCTACTGACACCTCCCAAACGGGGGTTGCTCCCCCAGCACCAGGCAGGATGACTTCTTCATCCTCCACGAGAGGGACGCCGACAACTTCTTAGAGTCCATCTTCAAGACGGAGTTGATCAGTCTGTTGTGCAAACGCTTCGAGGAGCTCACCCGCTCCAAGCTGCCCCTCTCCTTCAAGGACACGTAAGGATGGGGGCCAGGAGAGGTGATGAAGCAGGACAGGGCCCTGTCACCGTGGTCTCATGGCCCTCTCTCTCCCCTAGACTACAGTTTCGGGTGAAGAAGGAGGGCTGGGGCGGTGGTGGCACCCGCAACGTCACCTTCATCAGAGGACAGGGCGACGTGGCCGCCCTCAAAGCTGGAGGCAAAACCCTTACGGTCAGCATCGGGGATGGGCTCCCCAGGAATGCCAGTGAGTGCCAGGGCACCCAGGGGCAAGCGGGGGGGCACACGGGAGCACTGCAGCTGCAGGGCACAGCTGCAGGCCTGGGAATATCGGGGTTTGCATCTCACCCAGGAGAGACCCACTTCTGCTGGGGTGGTGGGGCAGCACGGGGAGCTTTGGGGAACAGAACAGCTGGGTATAAATGGGGAGAAGCCCCCTAAGCTGGCTTTGAGGACCGTCACCTAAAGGGGGGCTTGTGTCCCCCCAGAGCCCACACGGAAGGGGGCAACGCAGAGCAGAGGTGGCAGCAGGCTCCCAGCGCCCTCCCGGACCACCCCACCAGCACCCAGAGGTGAGGAGGGGGGTGCCAGAGAGGGGAGACCCCAGCCTGGATCCAGCCAGTGCTGCACTCCCAGGGGGTGCAGGCTGAGTGTGGACCCCCATAATGCACCATGCTGGGACGGGATCTTCCAGGAGCCTGCAGGAACGGGGCACCCCAGTTCCCACAGGGCGATGGGCGGCCGCAGAGGGACACCTACAAGGTGCCCCAGAAGCAGACACGGGGCCCGCCGGCCGCAGCACTGCCGCCCCGGAACGCTGGCCAGCAGCACAGGACACGGCCCCCATCCGAGCACAACATGGATTTCCTCAATGTGCCTGACCAGGGGGTGGCTGGGTAGGTCCTGTCGCATGTCCCACTCCCTGACTTGTCCTCCCCTCCCACTGCCACCAGCACCAGGAGATGCTCTTTCCCCTCTGAGGAGCAGACCAAGTTGGGGCAACCTGCCTTCAGTGGCAGGACATGTCTCCCAGGTTTTTGTGCATCCCAGTTCTCCCAGTCCCTGCACTGGGAGGACCCACCTGCAGGCACAGAGCACCCCATGGGTGGAGCAAAAGGATAGGAAGGAGGGTGCAGAGCATCCTGGCCCGGTTCTCTCAGTCCCTGCCCTGGGAGGACCCGCCTGTGCTGCAGACATGGAGCATCCCAGGGGTGTGGGATGGCACATGGGAAGGAGGGAGCAGCACACCCCACACCCTCCTGCCCTCCCGGTACAGACCCCATTTCTCCCACCCCTCAGGATGCAGCGCCGGCGCAGCGTGAGCCAGCGGCCGCCCCCGGCGCGGCGGCCCAAGGCCCAGCCCAAGGCAGCCGTGCCGCGGTGCCAGGCGCTCTACCAGTACGTGGGGCAGGACGTGGACGAGCTCAGCTTCAACGTGGGGGACATCATCGACATCCTGCTGGAAGGTACCAACCTCTGCCTTGCCCAGCTTCTCTCCCCACTGTGGCAGCACCACCCCTGACCTGGCTGGTTTTCCCCCTTCCCAGATATCTCGGGCTGGTGGAAAGGCCGCCTGCACGGAAAGGAAGGGCTTTTCCCCGGGAACTACGTGCAGAAGATCTGAGCTGGGCACAGCAACCACGTGGCTGGAGGCGAGGAGGGGGTCACCACCCTCCCAGCCCACCTCTGTGAGGCTGTGCCATGTGGATCCATGGTAGTTCTCCACCAACGTTTTTTGTGGAGCGAATGCTTCCCGCTCCCTGGACTGTGCCGGTGCCAATCGCTGAATCCCACAGCTGATTTAACTGCTGGCATTCCCACAGCAAGGAGGGGCTCTTTGCTGCTTGTTCATACCCTGGGACTGAAACTATCATGGGGTATAAATAGGATTGTTAATAATTATGGTAAATAGTCAGACTTGGCAAATCTGGCTCAGAAATTGGGTTTGGGGGTTGTGTTTCACATGGATGCCATCCTGTGGCTCCCACTGGCCCCGTGACAAGAGCTGTGATGTGGGCAGATTCTTATGGGAGGCAGCCCCATTCCACCCACATTGAACCCTCCAGAAGAGGTTGAATACAGAAACCAACTCCCCCAGGAATTCAGCTCAGGCATCTCCACATCCCAGCACGGCTCTGGATCACTCACAGCTGCCAGGGCAGTGGTAAAGCAGGACCAGGGCACCATTACTGGTCCCTGATTTCTCACAGGAAAAGCTCAAAGGATCAATTAGACAAAGCCCACAGAGCTGTGACATTTCTCTGATGGTGGTCAGAGGGGTGCTGGGCCCCCCCAGTTTGAAGAGTGGGGGTCTCATCTGTGGGATTCAAGGAAAATCTACATCCCAAACTCCCAGGACAGGATTCAGGGACACTCTCGACCCCAAACACAGGACAGTGGGAGAGCTGTGCCTGGGTTGGGGGTGTTGGGTGGGGGCTGATTCCAATGCAGGGCTGTTCCAGGAGGTTTGCAGCAGGGGGAGGGATGGACGGGCCGACATGTCAGGGCTCATGTCGGCCTTTCCCCCCCTTCCTGCTCCCCCCGCCGGAGGAAGTGACGACAGCCCTGATCCCACATGGCCCTGCCTCAGCCTCACATCCCAGCCCTCCTCTTCCTCCCTCCCGCTTCCCGCTGCCCCAGCACACAGACCCCGTGTCCCACAGACCGGACCCCAGGGTGGGGGTGCCAGAGGGCAGGAACGTGCTGGGATGGAAAGTCCCCCATGACCCCACACTGAAAATGGTTCTTGCGCCCCCCTCCCCCCCCCCCCCCCAATATGGGGTTTTACCCCCCCTGTGTTCCTTAGGGTGATTTTTCCTGTAAATCACAGGTTTTTAGGAGTCCTTGCACTGCAAAGCTTTTTTTTCCTTTGTGGGGCGGTGGGAGCCGGCAGAGCCTCTGTTTTTATTTTAATGAAAAATAATAGCTTTGGAAACCGTGGGGATTTAGGAAACTCCATCCTGCACGTTCCAGCACTTCCTTGGAACTGAAGTGGGGGGAATGGGGGTGCTGTCAAGCAGGATGTTCCCACTCAGCCCTGCAGGCAGGTAGGAGTTGGACCAGCTCAGGCACTCACTGGGATGTTCCACAGGGCTCCGGGGGCTCTGAGGGGCTCGGAGGTCTCTCAGGAGTTTTGGGGTCTCTCAGGGTTCTGGAGGCCCTAAGGGGCTTGGGCTGCTCTTGGGGGCCACTTAGGAGCTGACAGGGAGTCCCAGGAGTCCAGAGTGTTCCAAGGCTGTCCAAGAGGACTCTGGGATGCTCTAAGGGGGAACAGAGTGCCCTGAGGGGTTTGGGGGGCTCCAAAAGGCTTTGGGTGCCCTGGAATGCTTCAAGGGGTCCAGTGCTGCCCAAGGGGCCCAGGGTGCTCTGAGGGCTGTGGGATTCCATGAAGGTCCCCAGGATGTCCTGAGGATTGAGGATGAGACCCCTGGGGTGCTCCAAAGCCCTGAGATGCTCCAAAGTCCCTGGGATGCCTTAAAAGCTTGAGGATGCTCAGAGGCCACTGGGATGCTCTAAAGCCCTGAGATGCTCCAAGGCTCCCGGAATGCTCCAAGCCCCCAGGATGCTCCGAACGTCCTGGGATGCTCCAAAGCCCCCAGGATGCTCTGACATTGCCCCCCTACCCGCCCGCTCCCTCGCTCCAGATGCCCCGAAGCCCCGGGATGCTCCAAACCCTGGGGATGCTCCGAAGACCCCGGGATGCTCCAGCCTCCCTCGGGCTCTGGGATGCGGGGTGGGCGGAATCACCCGGGAAAAACAGGCGGGGGGGCACCGAGGCGGGGCCGGGCCGGGTTCCCCCCCGCGGCCCCCGCTCCCCTTTCCGCACGCTCCTTCCTCCCTCCCCCCGCCATCCTCCTCCTCCTCCCCCCGCTCTCGCGACAGCTCCGCACAGAAAATGGCCCCGCGGCCGCTCCGCCGCTGATGCGCGACCCGGGCGGCGCCGCAGCC